>VZTO01019409.1:0-15895 GCA_013400615.1 Syrrhaptes paradoxus
TGAGTTTTCTCAGTTTTGCTCTTCCTGTTCTCCAATCCCATCCCACTGAGGGTGGGGGAGTGAATGAATGGCTAAGTGGGTGCTTAGCTGCTGGCTGGAGTGAATCTATAACAAGAATGTTGGTGAGCTGGAGGAATGGGCTTAGGACATTCAAAAAAACTAAATGCTACCCCAAGCTTCCTGCCATATGAAGAAAATTTAAGGAGGTACAAGTAACATACTGAAATATAAAGTTTGCCTTGTCTCTTTATTAACAATTAACCGGGGTAAAGGAAGAGGAAGATGACCAATGTCACGATTTTGGTTGTAACTTTTGTAATAGGCTTTAGAATAGCCTCAACATACTTAATATTATTGAATCATATTCAAACTGTATGTTTCTGCCACCTCCTTACAGATTCTTGGCTTGCTCACATTTTAAGGACTGAGAGTTATTCTTTTCTTTTGTCCTGGGGAATATATGACAGAGATGGGAAAGAATGGTGATCCAAGGGAGGTTCCAAAATAATGGAACGGTGTTTGTACAAGGGCTGATAGAGTAAGCTGAGATTCTGCAATGTGGAACAAATGTGTCTTACTCAATACCATGGCTGTTTACAAAACAGGACTCTCATGGAAAGAGAGGCTACAGAACAACCATTCACAAGAACTAGGTGCCAGCATAATAATACACACAATTTGCAAAAGGAGGCGGTTTATCACTGAGTAGGTGGTAGCCATACAGAGTTTCTTTCCAAAGTGTGTTGAGGTTGAAAAATGTTTGCCTGAGTTCAAGCAAGATCTGTTAATATTTAATACAGAAACAGCATCAAACTCAAAATATGATCTGGAAAACATAGGAAGCAGTATTAGGAAAGAGGTATTTTGTATACAAAAGAAAGAAGTATATTGATGGAATGTATAAAGCAGAGATTTTTAATCTCCCTTGCTACTGCTGTTAGAGAGCCCTGAACTCCTGAAAGCTTTGTCTGTTGAGTTGTCTTAAAGACCATGAGAATATTTGCACCCATTTCCATGAAGACTTGAAAATTAACTGTTTATTTAAACCATTGCAGAAGTTAGCCTGGATGCTCTAGTTCAGGGCTGAAGTAACACTATTCTGATTTGATTTAAACTGACAGGAACAGATTTAAGTCACCTGGAAGGAAGAACTTAGGAGCTATAACTGATAACTACATTCCTGTAAGAAATATAGTTGTTATATCTATTTAGCTAGTAGAGATTTTAGATATGGATACATAACTTAAACTCAAAGTAGACAGAGAGTTAAGAAAGATGTACTTTTCAGAGGCTTGGTTAATTAGCTGTTGCCTGAATAATTGAAAGAGAACAAAGGCAAGCACAGTGCTCTAGAGGTTAGTGTTGCTGTAGAAGATGGCAACCTAAATAATGACATGTAAAATACAGGCAAAGTGAACTCCAACTAATTCTAACTCAAATTTTGGTAGACAACAATAGGTCACAAAAGGGAGTGCTCATTAAATTTGACAAACTTTATTCTTAATTAGTTTAATTTTTTTTTAAAAAGTGCCTTACTGTATGTATGAAACTAGCCATTTGATACCTAAAGTGCAAACTATAAATATCGTGGAAAACAGAGATGTGATAAATTTTTCTAGTGATTCCATTTGTTCAGAACAGCCCCATAATCAGAAGGAACATGTAGAAAAGCAGTAAAAGCTAATTTTAAACTTAACAGAAGCAATAGAAGTGACAAATTGTAGCCAGCAGGACTTTATGCTATTGCAGCTTGCTGAACCAGATGTCCAAGAGATTTCCAAAACACTGAGAATAGAAACATAATTTCTTACCTTAAAGTTACCATGGATCATCTAGATAGCTGTTTTACATTCAAAAACACAACAGTATTTGAGAAGCTCTATTTTTTTTTTTTGTAGGCAAGACAGTTGGAGTAAAAAATCTATATATTGTTTCATAAAAGATTGGTGGTAGCACACCCAAAAATCATATTGTATTATGGCACTTTTGCAAAATGAGGTTGTCAAAACTTACCCTGTTGATAATTGTAGGAACAGCAGACTCAGGGAATAATCACATAGACAGATCTTGATGTCTGATATACTGCTAGTAGCAAGAAAGCATTGCTTGGTGCTGTGCATAAAACATAAATAAAATTATTCAAGTAGCACCATAGTGAATTCTATTAAGCAGAAAGGTGGTAAAGTCAGTGAACATGGTGGTAGTTTTAGGCACTGTCTGAATATAAGATCACATGTTGCTGATGAGATCCACCCAGGTCACTGCTTCTGGGAGTTTGCTTCATAGGAAACAGAGTATACAGCTGAATACAAGTCTTCCTTCTCTGAAACAAATGAAGAAAATACTCTTACATGGAGACATCAAAAATGCTGCTATGCAAAGTAAAGATAAGACCATTTGTGATTATGAGGAATTAGAAAATAAACAATTAAAAGTATCAGTAATTTTCAATGAGAGTTAGATTCCTAAATCTCTCTGGGCTTCATTTGTCATACTCTTTTAAAGATATGAACAAAGAAATTTCATAGCCTGTAGTGTCTGAAATTTCATAAAATGTAATGCCCATTGCAGAGGTCATCACCTGTAATATAAAAATAGTTTCCCACATGGGAAATAAGTCAAATAGCTTGTTGTTGTCATTCATATCTGTATGATGGTAAAAGCTGAGATCTTTATAGAGGACTGCTGCTTCTTTATTCCAGACTTTGCATACCTGATTGCTACAACCCAGACTCAAGCTTTTTTTCTACTACTTCTCAAAAAAAAAAAATCTCAAAAAAAAATAATTGCTGTCATAATAAATCACCTTCATCGGCCACATTGAGCTCAAAAAGAAAGGATGGAGATTGGAAAAAAAAATCTTTATTCTCAAAATAATCAAGGTAGTGCACTGTGGAATATAGCAGGTAATCTCGGTCTTTAGGATGTTCTTCCTTTCCTTCAGCTAGGTCCAAACTGTAATTTTCTCCCTCATGCTTGGCAAATAGGCCAGAAAATCCATCCTACCTTATGCCACTTCTGTTCCCTTCAAATGAAACCTAGTGTTCACTTTCTAGTGTCCCTGCTGGCCAAGTTTGCTTATTATGCTCCATTGCCCATTCTTGAATTTTTCACAGTCTTTGGTTCAGGCATTCATAAAGACTTTTCCATACTATATGTGGTGCTATCCCTTTCTACCTGGTAGACTAATCTACAGAAATGAGTCACAAGATCGAGACACAAAAGTTGCACACATTTTACAGAGGAATATGAATGCAGGACATGGTAGATGTCAAAAAAGATGTGGCTGTATTCAAAATGGAATTCTGTTTGAGTGCCAGTCTTATTCTTTTACCACAGTCTTGGGTTTTTCTAGCAGATGATTGAAATTCAATCCTTATTACAGGCTGATGTTAACTTCTCTTGCTCTTATCCAAGTGTTTTGAGGGACAGGAAGGGAAATGAGGAAATGAACTACCTGTAGTTGAACCTACAGGGTTTTGTCACCATTTGTTTATTCCTTACACTGAGTGTAAATAGAACTATCCCATTTATAACAATGTGTCCAAAGCCAGGAAAAAAACCCAAAGCAATGATAAAAATGAGCAAGCTGGCCAGAGCTTGGCCAAAGGGATAAAGACAGAAGCAGTTAATAATAAAGAAATTACAACAGTGCTTGTGCAGCTTGAAGGTCAAAGAAATAATAGGAGAGCAGCTAAGCCTATGACTAATGCTGTTATTAGAGAATATAGGGCATGAAGAGTCAAGAACAGTAACAGTTGTGTTGCAGAAGCATGCAGATAAAAAGAAATCCAGACTTATTTTGTCTTGTGTTTTGTATTTTCCTTTTCTTTCAGACAATCTAGAAAAAGCTGATCTTAATTAAACTACATAGTTTTATGTCATGTTTTTCTTAAGTAATTTAATAACTTAATTAGCATTTTAATTATTTAGCTGTATTAGGAAATATTTTTATTCTTTAAATGTCGCATCACATCTTCTAAAAAATATTTTAAAGTTAAAAAATAACAACAAAAAAGCATCTGTTGCATTCTGACAAACCCTATGTTGTTCCTGTGTTGGACAGAGAGCATAGGATGGAAAATATCAGTTGATCATTGTATTTAGAGTTATTGGTAAAGTATTTCTCTACATTATCATATGTTTATGATTCTAAAATATATTTATGATTCTACTTTTGAATTATTCAATTTTGAAATGTTCTACTTCAGGAACAATTTAAAGGTAGTAAATGGTGATTTAATTTTGATTGCTTGTTTAGATATAAGTTAAATAAAGTTTAAGCAAGTCTTGAAATTTTAAGACAAAGGAGAAGTCAGTGACCTCTCGGCCAACATTAATATTTTGAGTCCTGTCTTTCAGCACTGCTCTGAGTTTTGCTTAAGCTCTACCCTGGTTGAAGAACAGAGTTCTAAGGAGCAGAGAATTAGTGGGAGCATAAGTGGAGGGCAGGCTTGAAAGACAATACATTAAAGAATGAAATGCCAGAAGAGTCAAAAAGGAAGAGAAAGTGACCACCTGAGCAGAATGAACGGGATGAAAAAAAAAGACATATTTATAAAATTCATCAGGTCCTACTGAATAGAGATAGTAGCAAGACTAGCAATGTAAGTTTAAAATATTATTTGACCTGAGATTACATCTGTGAATCTGCTTTTATTATGCTTTTTCTTATTATGAAACAGTATTGCTTCCTCTTTTATTTCTGCAGCAAAATGCAGTAGATACTATTGTTACAGAAAAAATTGCCTACTATCTATTAGTTTACAAGTTCATTAATGTCTGTTCTGAGTGGGGAAGAAAACTTTATTTCCATATTCTTACTTCTCAAACTTCAAGTATTTGAGAGAAAGTACCATTCGAATAGAAACATTGACAATAGAATTTCCCAATTAGGACAAGAAGTTAGTATATTTTTGCCAATATATTTTCCCTTTGAGTTTAATATCTTGATACAAAATATAGATATTTTTATGTGTACATATAGACATTGTTATAACCATGCATGTGAGGCACTGAGCAAACCAAGACTGAGAAAGACTACCTTTGTTTATTAGTGTTTTACAGCACATACTATACTTTTATATGAAAGTGCTTATCATTCTTTTCACGGTAGTGAAGAAAATCTTAGATCCTGATTCATTACGTTCAGTTTTAGGACTTTGATGCAGCTAACCCAAATTAAGAGCCTACTTCTTGTATTATTAATGGAAAAAGGCTGGAATATATATAAACAATGAGACCCATTTAAGATCTCTATTACACGTTAGAGGTGTTTATCTATTTCCAATACAGAGGGGGAGGGAGCTGATGTTGTCTTTTCTTACTAATTTAGGTGCCTTGGGTAATTTTCTAAGCAGGATGACTGAACCACTCCTTTACTTTCTAGACAGGCAAAAAGACAGTCCTGAACTAAAGATACCCAGCTCTCAGTGGATACACTCACTGCATAGCAACCACATCAAGCAGAAATGCAATTATTTAAATCCATAGACAAACATTGTTTAGGTTCATGGACAAATTTTCTAGTACTTTTGCTGGCTGAGGTTTGATGCTTGTTTGAAGTGTCTCTAAAACTGTCTGTAGGGGCAATATGTATACATTTTTTGTATGAATGTAGGCTTCCACTCTCCCTACCTACAGATAACCTAGTTAAAAGAGTTTAAGTGGCTTAATATTAAGAGCTATGGGATTAGAATTAGTATGTGTGTAATTAGGGATAAGTCTTAGTAGATGGATCTGTGCTAAACAAGATCTCATTATGTGCATTCTTACAGGGCTTGACTTCTCATCACCAGTAAGGACAATTATACAGCTCTGATAAAGAAGAAATATGTTAAATATGGATCAAGTTTAATTTATAAGCATTTTCATAAATGCTTTAAATAGCCAAAATAATTGAAGTGACATTTGTATAAATAAGAATAAGGATGATGAGTTAGAAGTATTTATGGAATAATATACAGCTCAGAGCACTGCGGTTTCAATATATGGTCTATCGATGGCTATTGCATATCATTCAAGAATAAGGTTAACCAGATATATCTTTTTTCCTGGTAGACATTAAAATGTTAGTTTTAGCTCTGCATTAAAATGAAAACTTTTCTATCTTTAAAGAACCCCCTAATCCATGCCTAGGCTTTCTTTTACCAAAACTCTCACGTTCAGAACAGTAATTTCAGAGTTGAGTCTCATCTGGGATGTGAAGAAGCATAGATTCAAATCCCTTTATATATATATATATAAACTCTTGTTCGACTCACTTCACTATAAATATCAGTTGGGTCAGAGGAAATATGTTTATAACTTTCTAACTAACAATGCTACCAAAGTTTGTTTCTGGTGTTTAAACCTTTTGCCACTATAGAAGAACAACAATTAAGATATACAGCAATTCTTCCTAACAAATGTCCTTACTTTATAGATCAAATACATTACTAATGAAATAAAGGAAGAAAGAAGGTATGCATGGTGAAGAACTCTTTAATTTAAGAACTCTGTACTTTCAAGTCTTCTAGTTTGCAGCAACTCTCAGTCTGACAAAATACTTCGTATTTGTGCATGTATATGTTTACATACATACATACACACACAGTTTTGTATACATGTGCATACACATGTGTGCACCCACACAAGCATACAGGTACACACATACTGAAACGGTCTTGTGAACTTTCCAGAGTTCTACACTTGCACAGAGGCATTAAGCAGCTGTGCTTAATGTTAGCTTGTTTTCTACCATAAGATTTAGTGAGACAGGTGGAATAAAATAAGTGGGCTACTATAGCTTTCAGTCAGGAGTTTTAATTGGAATTAATTAAATTGGCTTCCAAAGGGCACATTATGTAGGGGACTTTCCCATTTAAATAATTAGTGCATGTTTGTCAAACACATTAGTTCTGGTAGAAAGCCAAATTCAAAAAGAGGAGATACAGACCAGGTAAGTGTTAACCTTAAGTGCTTCCTAATTGTTTTGCACTAATTATTGGGAGCTTTTATTATGCAACTGTTAATGGTATTACAGCTTTCTTCATAAGAAGCACTACCAACATTCTTCCGGACTGAAAATGTCTTTTACACTAACAAATCTCCTAATGGAAGCATGAAAAATATATAGGAGGGTCCAGAAATTGTCTGGAGTCAATAAGTCTTCCTCTTCCTATATAACTCCGAAGTAAATTACTTCTTGTTTAGTAAAGCCACAAGTAATTTTGTTAAAGTGTTGTTTTGTTTAGCATAGAAAAAATAAACTTTTGTGTGTATTTTTATTTCACTAATTAGTAAAACATTATAGGGAAACCGAAAAATATTGAGGCTCTGTGTACTCTGACAAAGTTATGTTTCCGTAATAATAATGCTCCCTTCTTTTCCATTTTGAAGCTCAAAAAAAAATCAAAAAGCCTGTTGCATTTTTTTTTAATTTACCAAATTTCACTTCCTACTCAAAAAGTTTAGAGAATACAAAATATACCCAGCTGCTTTTTTGTTACTAAGAAAATTAATTCTACCTTGGTGGCAGATATGGCAAAATCTGCATTCAAACAGCTTGTAAATACTCTGAAAAGATAAGCCTTAAATGATTTCTTTCCCAGCTATCCATCCATGATTCTTGCATAAAGAGCATTTTTAGGATTAGAAGTTAGAACTGGAATTGTTAGATGCATGGAGATCTTTCTTTCTCACCTGAAGATAATCAGTGAAAACATTTCATCAATGTTGTGTTAAGATTTGGTAGGATTTGGTAAACCATTTAGCCTAGGCATATATTATTTCAGCAGTCTGGGGAACACAATTATTTTGGGAGACAAGAAGAAAAAGGCCTGGTTTTATTTTGTTTCTTTAGATTAACTGTATGTACTAATGTTTCAGAAGTGATTAGACATTTAAAAAATAGAAGAACCCTCTCTTGCCAAATGAGATGAAACCATCACTACCCATCAAAACAAGGCTAAGTCTCAGCAAAGAGATTGGTACAAAGAACAGAATAAAATATTGCAGGATAATCTCTATTAAGGATGAAAAGAACAGTGATAATAATTTTTGAGAAGAATTTGAATGAATGATACCTAAGGTAGAGGAGGCTAGTGTTCAGTGGTTTTCCATATTTAATCCAAGAGACAAAAGCGTGGCAGCCTAATGAATTGTCAGCATCCAGAGAGACTCACTTTCATGAGTGCAATAAAGGATGTTTGAAATTCAATAATTTAAATCATACTTAAATCAACACAGGATGATTATGCTATTTTTTTTCTAGCAAAACTACTTATAGCATCTAGCAGACAAGTTTTAATCTGCTTAGCTTGTATTTACATTGATTTTTTTTTCTTTATTTCTCCAATGTGTCTTGATTTAGACAAGAAGGATTAGTAATTTCACTGAGGAAAATCACTGTATAATCACTGTGCTTCCATCCAGCGAGACCTAGACAGGCTGGAGATTTGGGCGGGGAAAAATTTAATGCAATTTAACAAGAGCAAGTGTAGAGTCTTGCATCTGGGCAAGAACAACACCAGGTTCCAGTATAAGTTGGGTACTGAACTGTTGGAGAGTAGTGTAGGGGAGAGGGACCTGGGGGTCCTGGTGGACAGCAGGATGACCATGAGCCAGCACTGTGCCCTCGTGGCCAAGAAGGCCAATGGCATCCTGGGGTGTATCAGAAGGGGGGTGGTCAGTAGGTCAAGAGAGGTTCTCCTCCCCCTCTACTCTGCCCTGGTGAGACCGCATCTGGAATATTGTGTCCAGTTCTGGGCCCCTCAGTTCAAGAAGGACAGGGAACTGCTGGAGAGAGTCCAGCGCAGAGCCACAAAGATGATGAAGGGAATGGAGCACCTCCCTTATGAGGAAAGGCTGAGGGAGCTGGGTCTCTTTAGCTTGGAAAAGAGGAGACTGAGGGGTGACCTAATTAATGTTTATAAATATGTGAAGGGTGAGTGTCAGGAGGATGGAGCCAGGCTCTTCTCTGTGACATCCAGTGATAGGACAAGGGGCAATGGGTTCAAGCTGGAACACAGGAGGTTCCACTTGAACATGAGAAAAAACTTCTTTCCAGTGAGGGTGACAGAGCACTGGAACAGGCTGCCGAGAGAGGTTGTGGAGTCTCCTTCTCTGGAGACATTCAAAATCCGCCTGGATGCGTTCCTGTGCGATCTGATCTAGGTGTTCCTGCTCCGGCAGGGGGATTGGACTAGATGATCTTTCGAGGTCCCTTCCAATCCCTAACATTCTGTGATTCTGTGATTCTGTAATACTGCACAAGTGCAGGAAGGCTGCCAAAACATGAATTTCCTTGAAGCTGCATTATTCTACTTCTGACATGTCTAGCTTTCAGTCCAAAGAACCAGGGCTGTAATTCTTTATCAGTTCTGTAGCCCTTCCTGCTGAGACACTTTTCACTAGGTATGCACCTTTTTTCACTGCATGCAAAGATATTCTGTGCAAGGAGGCTATACACAGCTTAAAAACACACGGCAGTTGTGTGTGTGGCTAATATGTACAGCAGGTAGGTATGGTATCAGGTTAAGCGTTAATGTACTTATCAGCTCTGAGACTCCTGAATAATCTCTGCTGGCCAGTAAGACCTCAGTCAGGTGTAGAGTGTCACCTCCCATAATCCTGGAAAAGTCTGACCTTCAGTCATGCTGATTTTTAGTGTCTGTGCTTTTTACTTAAGGTGTTATATTTTCCATGTCTGTGTTTTTTTTCCTTGTGATTTCCTGAACTGCCAGCTATTGTCACTGTAACAATTTCTCTTCTGCCTGTGTTTACTTATATCATGTGCCTCCCATTCATGTATTCTCAAAACTTAACAACAGCCTTCTCGGTAGGACTGAGCCAAGGTCATACAGCTGTGCTGCACCAAAGCAGCCCTGGGGTCAGAGAGATCAACTTGGGGGCTATGGGTTACACTCTGTCTGTAGTGTAAGTTATCTAACTGCTTGCACTATAAAAACATTTTATGTCGCTGATAAATTAGCAGTCATAAATAGAAATGTCTGTAAATATTTCATTCTGTAGTCTTTGTCAGGATAGAATTTTATTTACAGAATATAGTACTGAATGGTTATTGAGAAAGAGGGAGAGGGAAACTCTTGTGATGTCTGGAACATGTATGTATGTATGTATTTATTTCTTCAAATCTTTGAAAGCATGCAGCTTCAGGTTTTGGAGGAAAGATTCAGACACTTTGGGTGTTTTCTCCTGAGACCCACAGCAACAGAAAATGACACGCTACTAACACAGTTTAAATGTAAGCATGTTTTACGATTTTGGGAGTGGGCGTCAGAGTGCAGTACAATTGCTGTATTTCCTGTGTATTTTGAGGTTTGTTGAGGAGGGTGGGAAGACACAATGAGCATGTTGCAGTTCTTAATAATATTTGATTTTCCTAATGTTGTTTACTAGACCTGATGGTAAATATTTGTCTTGTAAAAGGGGACGCTTGTGGTCAGTGGATAGGCATTAAAAGCAGGTGTCTTAGAGAAAATATAGAGAAAACAGGAGAGAAGACACCAAGATTTTGAAATCCATGGAAACAGAGAGAGATTTGGGCAAGGGCAGTAGCATGTGCTGGAGGGTGAAAAGTAAAATGGAGAGAGAGATCAGCTTTAGACTCAATGTGAAAGGCAGCACTAGAACATCAACACTAAGAGTTTATGCAATGAGAACATGCTACTTTTCAGAACCAGAAAAGCTGTTAGTATTTATATCACTTCAAAACATTGGACCTAAACCATTGTCTTGAGACACTTTTTTCTCTGTGGTTAAAAGACATATGACATAATTCTTCAGTGGCATTTAGCATGTGTCAGGCAGTAATTACATATGCTCGTTTGTTTTCAGTGAACAGCAAACTTCCAGCCAAAGTTTTTGTTTTAAACTG
Source organism: Syrrhaptes paradoxus (assembly GCA_013400615.1). Taxonomy (NCBI): domain Eukaryota; kingdom Metazoa; phylum Chordata; class Aves; order Pterocliformes; family Pteroclidae; genus Syrrhaptes; species Syrrhaptes paradoxus. The sequence goes on from VZTO01019409.1 coordinate 10,880, forward strand.
TAAATGAAACAGAGTCTCTGTGACATTGGTGTGACTCTAGCATTTGTATCCATTCTGTCATAACTGCTTGCACAGATTTCCATTTCAGCCCTTGGCAAAATAATCTCTGTGCCCAGTTCTCACTGATCTCAATGCATATCAAACATTTAGGGATGTTTCTTAGGCTGCGAAAGTTGGAACTATTTTGAAAAGTGAGAATGCCGGATTTGTTTCTTTCCTTTTTGAATAGACTTTTCCTTTTGTTTCTGTAATGAACTTAGTATGGGTTTTACTCAGTTGGCAATGAGAACTGTGGGTTGGTACTTGTTAACTCATTTTAGTTATATAATGTAAAACTAGCATATATCAAAGAAATGTCTCTGCGAAGGAGAACAAAGGACCTCTGAATTAAGGGAAAAGGATGCATCTCTACTGTTTGGAGAGCACTTTTCAAGTAGATTTCCTGTTTTTTCTCACTTTCTGGGCCTTGATTCACATTATGGCATGTTCTTGAAATGTATGAACTGGATTTGTCTTGGGTGAAACTTAATTGGATCATGCTCCAGAGGTGCATTACACATGGGTTGCAAATGGGCAGGCAATCAATGACTGTAGCCATTTAAAAACATTTAAAGCCCAGAAACAACCAAGCAAAATCCTGAAATGTGTACAGTTTGTCTCAACAGAGTCACTGTCACTGGTCTGCACAACTTGATGTATATAGTCTCACACTTCTATCACATACCAATGAACTGTTTCTCAGTCTGAACACTTTATGTCAATTCAGCCCAAGTCCCTAAAGGGCCAGTTGCCTTGGGTAGCTGAAATTGTTATCTAGATTAAGAAAACACCAGGAATGAAGTCCTGTATCTCTCTTTTGTGTATGTCTTCAAGAAGACTGACTGAACTTCCTTTTGTCACAGACCATAAGCTGAACCACACTGGCTGTGGTACAAGAAGCAACCCTAATCACTAATGTAGCGCCTAGTAGTGGTAGGGTCATGAGTCTTGACTTAAGCCCAAAAGAGCAAACTGTGAACTCAGTACTGGTAGCCCATGACCATAAGCATGCATCACGTTTTGTGATGCTGTTAATTCAGGTATGTTCTCATCAGATTTCCCCAGAAAATTCCAACTCCAATTTAGGGCTGTCTGTTAATTTGTCAGAAACCTAAGTTCACTTGTTCAGAAATACTTTAAAGATTAATTCTGTTAACAATACTCACACTGCACTTCCTGACTGCTGTAATCATTCAATAACTTCTTTCTGAGCATCTAATGGAAAGATTATGATACCTTCTCCTCTATCTTTTTAAGTCACAGATTGCATTCTTTTGTTTTGTGGGTTTTTTTGTTTGTTTGTTTGTTTTTTTTGGGGGTAGATTTTAATAAATAATTTTGAGTAAAAGGTCTTGTAAAATTAATAAAATAAAAATCTTATGCTGATATTGTTTCTATAATTAAACTATACAAAGAAAAGCATCACATTTCACGGGAGTATTTTTAAACCATTTTCTTCATGAAAAGAAAAACTTCAATTTGTAATCTTTGCCTTCAGGAGAAGTTTTTGTTATACATTTCAGAGGCCAGCATTATATTTACGCATGTCTCCAAAAAACAGTGACAATAACATTTCTATGTTTATTCTTAGATTCCGCCCAGCTCAAGTAATAATTCTGTTATGACAAAAAAAAATTTCAAAAGAGTTCTCAAATTTTTCACGTTAGTGAAATGAAGGGTAAATGAAGGAGAAGAGGAAGTAAAGGCTGGCTTTTTTTTTCCATGAAACAGAAATAACTCCAGTGTCTAAAATTTAGGGTGAAAAGCAGAGTATTATCCTATGAATTGTATATATATTAACCTTTTTTTTTCTTCAGATAGTGGGATCTTGTACAAGGGGAAAAATAAAATTAATATATGATAAGATGTATATGTACAAAATAGAAATTTACAACCACCTGACACCTTTTGAATCCTTTGTCTAGAAGTAGCAGTATAAGAATGGTTTTATGGGTGGCTGTGGAGCTGAGTTTCAGCTCTGTGACTTGAGCTTGTAACTAATCATTCATGAATGAATATATTTATTAATCCAATTATAGATCATGGAGACCTGCAGCTCAGCAACTCGAAAAAAAATTATTTGCTCCTTGAAGATATATAGATATGAGATAAATACATAATGTTCATATGAATCTATAAAGGATTACACAGAATTATTGCTCTGTTACGGAAACTTGATAGCAATATATTTTTCATATTCTGAATATTACAGGTTTCTTTTTCCCTCCATTTTTTTTCCTGTGGTTCAAGTTCCACTAAAGTCTGTACTTTGCCCAAAGCTTTCCCCTGTCCATGACTACCTGTTGTTTATTCCTCATTTTTTTTGTTTGTAGGGAAATACTTTTGTGCTGCATTGCATAAAATACAGTAATTGACATGTAAGGAGATAATTCTAGATAACGCAGGGAGTTTTTATCTTGGCAATTTCAATCCTTTGTGATAAGTATTAATTATTTTAAAAGAAACATTTCTTGACATCTCTGAATGCTGCCTGTGGCTATTATATGTTCTGACCTTGGGTGTCATGATAAGAAGTGGGGTTTCCTCGACCCCTTTATATTTGATCAGTCTGACTATTTCCCAAGAAAGTTGAGGCCCTTGTGCCCATACAGCTTGACAGCGTCCCTTGTGGGGACCCTACCAAACAGTCCACAGAGGACAATTCAACTAACCTATTCAGGGACCCACACTGACAGCACCACCGAGTCAAATCCCTTATTATAATCATTCAAGTTTCTGGAAACTTATGCAAAGCATAAGATAGTAGACTGGCTGCAAGAACAATATATAATCAATCTTTAATTGTTAGTAACTGCTAGCTTAAATTGATTACTTGAAGTGCATAAGAGAGGTTCTTACACACTAGGTGTCTTTATGGGTGGGGGAGAAGACAGGTTCAGCCTGTCGACTGATCTCAAAAGTTGTGATGGAGTCGTCTTTAACTTTCTCCCCTCATCAAACAATTTTTATACTATTTATTTGTAATTAGGTGGAGCTTGAATGATTTTAGTCATACATATCTTTATTACTGATTGGTGTAAAATTCTCTAATTTAGCTCTTAAAGGTATAGTCAATAAAATAGAGAGCACATGCTCAATGAGGAGTGGTCGTGCCTTGGTGGGGGGTAACTTTGGGATGGAGGGATGTTTTGGTATTATAATGACATTATAATGAACAAAGTTCATCTTAAGATGTTGATTTCGCCACAGTGCTTGGCACAGTGTCTGCCATCTTTCTTGTTCGACAGTTATTATGCTGTTTATCGGCTCATAATAGCATTGTGTTCCCATCTCCTGCAAGGGGAGCACAGACGGGCATGGCCATAGAACTGCTAATTTCACTCCATCTCCCATTACTCTGTTTGTTTTGTTCTAAGAGCAGGATACATTACCTGGGAAACCATTACAGAGTGAGTTCTTTGAATGCTAGCCCTGCCTTTGTGCCAGGAAGTAGCAACTGTGTTTTGCCTTAAATAGAACCTTAGAGAAACTAATACCCGCTCTACACCTCCCCCCCCCCAACCCCCACTTCTGTAATTTTCCCACACTTGGGAAATCAGTTATGCCCACTAAACAGGTTACCACAGTCCTATTAAAAGCTTGTACTTCTGAAAGCTCAAACAGAATACCACCTTGAAAGTCTGTTTTTAAATAAATAAATAGACCTCACTGTAAGTCAACACTGAAAATTTTAAAAGCTATTTGTTAGTTTTACAAAATCCAAAGAAGGTCAAGAATCCTCATGACATATGAATTCCCTGTTTTTTCAAAAACTTTTGTTCAGACATTAAGTTCCTGTTCACCTAGAAGACCAAATTGTAAATTACTCTTTCAGTATTATCAGACTGACATCCTTTTGGTTCGTTGCAGTTAGACATTCTTTGATCATGAAGGCTCTTATTGCATTATTAAACAAAAGTATTGGAGCCCTGAGGTAGAGAGATGGGAAATTAAACTCAAAGCAGTTTCCATAACCTTTTACTTGATGAAGTTATTTCTGAACAATTTGTTAAAGCCCATTAAATGGAAACAGCTGGGAATCACATACTTGTGTGATGTCTGACTTGGGTAATTGTGTCTTCTGGACTCAAAGGTTTAGCATACTGCAAGCCTGGTGTGCCACTGACGAAGAAGTCTAAGGCAGAGGTGCAGAAAAAGGAATTCTGACTTCTGTCGCTGCTGTGTCCTGTGTTCCCAGACTGTGTGCGAGCCAGGAACAAGCTGCCTCTCAAATACTTTCTGTATCTGAGAGGTCTCAATCAGCACTTTGGGATGAATGCACCTGTCAACTTGATACTCACAGCCATCTTATCAAAAACAGTCATGCACAGATAAGCCCAATGCAGGATGACGGCAATATTTTGAATGCATAGCAACTTGCCATCCTCCAATCACAGAAGGAGACAGAGCATAGCAGCTCACCACCTGCCTCTGCAGGGCTCGTTCTGCTGCCTTCTTTGCTCCTCTTCTGCAAACATGCTCTTCTTGAGTTATTTGGGACAAAACAGGACAGGTTTCTTATCAGTCTTAGGACAGGTACTGGCTAAAATGTGTCTGTTAAAATGAAAAAAAAAGGCAGCATAGTCTTAATACATGCAGTTTTAAATATGTTGGTATCTGTTATGGGTTGTCTGGCGGCGAGGAAGGGGTTAAGGTGTTGGCTCCATTTCTTTAAATGGCTCTTAAGGAGCTACCCCCAGCCCCCCTCCAAGGATTTGGTAACGGGGTGGGGGAAGGGAGGTTTTTTTTGTAAGAAACCACTGGCAAGGCAGGGTCCTGCTCAGGACAGACCCTCCCCAAGCCAGGCCCCAAGCCAGGATCAGCCACTCGCGCCTCTGCAAATAACATATTGAGGAAGGACCACCCCCCCCCCCGCCCCCTTCTTCCGGTGGAGGTGGGGGGGGGAGCACCATGCGGGTCAGGAGAGGCGCCACATGGCGCAGCTCCGGCAGCCGGGCATCCTCCCCCCCCCCCACT
>VZTO01019409.1:38304-55209 GCA_013400615.1 Syrrhaptes paradoxus
TAAATATTTGTACTTAAATATTGGCTCTATATTGACTTAGTATACATATATGGTATAGATCAAGCCAATATAGAAATCTATTGTGATGATTACAATTAAAAAAATTAATAAGATAAACAAGGAAACATATAGATGGATTTGGACAGACTTAAAGCACATGTATTAACTCATGTATTTGTCTCATTAAAATGAAGAGGTGACTTGATTACAGTCCATAAATATTTCCACCCGTTAAAAAAAATAATAGTTCATTAATTTAGCAGGAAAGGGCATAACAAAGACATATGGTAGGAAGATGAAGCAACACAAATTCAAATAGAAAGTTATAATTTAATTGAGAGTATAGCTGTTTCTCTATTAGAGTACATGGAGAAGCAGTACCTCATAGCTCTTGTGTTGTTGTGATGAAAAGAGTACCTCTCATAAAGGTAGATTTTTATTACTGTGTTTTGTGGAACTCAGTTCACTGTAGGTCCAAATGGTTTTAAATAATCATTTCAGGTTAACTCAAAGTCTTTCTTTTTTTCCTGATTAAAATAATCTGTTTGCAGCTGAAATAAATATTTTCTAGAGCCCACTTAGCTTTTCATATTTAGGATCATTAGATAATTTTAACTGGCATTTTAGTGTCATTATTTTAATTTTATGTTTTATTGTTCTTATTGCATTTTATAATTACATTTTATATTTTTGCTTTATTATTATTTTGATAGTAATATCAAAATACATTATTTTTCCACTTAAAGTTTCTTGAAAAATTTAAAATAAAAAGTTAAACAAGGCTAAGACAATTTTTTTCTTAGCTTTTTTCTTTCCTCTTCCTTAATCACTCCCATATCAAACAGAACCGAAAATCAGAACAAAATAAAGTTGATTTGGCAGCAGCGAAATATTTTTCTTTCTTCTGAAAAGGGGATTTGGCCAAAATATTTTTCATATTCTGAACTTATTAAAGTTACCAATTAGTTTTTGAATTGTTAAATTCAAGTTAAATGGAAATTCAATAACAGGAAGTCAAGCTAGACAAGCTTTAAGAGTCTCTTTTGGAAAGTGGAAGAGTTTGTACCAGAGGAATTATTAAAACCAAATTAATGGGTCATCCCATTTCCAGAGAAAGCAAGTTGTTTTGCAGGAAGATTTAATGGTCATTTCCTCTTCTGTTAGAGTCAAGGTTAGGAAAGATTACAGTTGTGCTTGTGGAAAAGCTCAGGCTGTATGTATCCAACTAATACTTCTCCAATTGTTAGCCAGCCTTTCATCTTTCTAAAGGAAATTTCAGATTAGTTCACTTCTCTTTTCCCCTCTTCTGCCTTTCACATCAGTATAGCTGTGGGTTTTGTTTATGAAGCTACTTGTCAAATGGGCTTCAGATAAAGCTGAGGCACTAATGCCTTTTTAAAATTCTGTTGTGCTATATTTAGTGAATAAACTTGTTTTGTTTACAATCAATACACATGAAGCACTGTTTGTATGATGGTTGCTAAGTGCCATTAAAAAAATGCGCTGAGTGAGACAGAGGAATGGATATTTGGTTCTTGTACCTCCCAGAAAAAAACAGGGGCCAAAATAACTTCTATCTGTAGAGATAAATACGTAATTTCTCTTTAACTGTAACATTAAAAAATCAACTCTGTCTCAGCTGAAACCACGAAAGGCCCAAATTAATACAATGGTAAATCTTGAAAATAAAAATGAGGCTTAAAGCATTCTTGTGAAGAGCTTTCTTACTATTTCTCAAAACCATCACAGATGAAGAAATATTTACAAGGAGCTAGCAAAAGGCACAGAAAATAGGTTATAGGAAAGAATCATTAGGTCTTACAAGGCTTTATTTATGGAAGAAACAAAAGTCTTATTTTCAGTGGAGTAGCTGTATTCTTCTCAATTCATATTCACTGGGGCTTCTGCTGCCAGTACTTTGGTCACACTGTGGACAGCATTTGATTTTATGTGAAAGAGAGATAAGACTGAATGCATGAGAATTCTCTAAGGAGACATAGGAAAACATTAACAAAAATTATAACTGCACATAATACACTTCAACAAGTATTAGTTATTAAATTGACAGGTCAATCAAGGTCTTCCAGGTTTATGCCAACATAACTGCACACACTCCTGAGAAGATAATTTGAGCCATTAATATATTATCTCAGATGATTCCTTAATGCAAACACGTAAATTGCTAACACTTAACCACATTAATTAAACTACATCTTATTAATTACTTGTAGACATCTAAAAAGGCAGTCAAATGTTGCAGATACCAGTTTATAACTTTTAATGATGTCTTGTTATAGGAGATCCTATTATACTGCCATGATATCCTCTATAAATTGGCTGCTTAGTTTAACCAACGCAGCAGTATTACAGATCTGTGCATGCTGTTCTGTATTTCTGTTTTTTAGAAACTTTGCATAGGCTGAAAGAAGCATTCATGAGAGAGAATATTTTTGACTGGAGGAGGATTCTCTATTGGAAACACAGAAGATGTAACAACACTGCATAACTCAGTTTCAGCCCGCTGCAGCTAAGCCCATCCAGTTTTGTCACCCTTTTCCTTACTGCATTGTATGAGAATCTTCATGTATCCAAACTAACAAGTTAATGCCACTACTACTAAAAATCTATCAATGCTATATTTCCATGATGTCTCTTTGAAACCTCTTCTCTTTTTTAACATCTAGGACATTTACTATATTGTGGTATACGTAAGGATCTCTTTTTTTCCAACTTCTTTCAATATACTCAGGAGAATTATTTTAAGTTCTTAGCTCATAATTTCTCACTTCTTTAACCTTCATGTTCCTTTTCCTCATAGATTCTCTCAACACAAGTATGCAGTATAAACTTCGCTGTGTTTGATTTAGAGTGTAAGATCCAAATGACAGAGGTCTGTCAATTTTTTTCTATCTGAAATAGGCAGTGCACACCTGGGTGACTAGAAATAATAAAAACATATAATAAGACTCAATATTAACACATATTCCCAGACTAAGATTTTTTTTTTTGCTTCTTATCCTTGAACAAAGGAAAGCATATATTGAGATTACCTTGTGTATATATTTTGAAATCAGAAAGTCCATTCAATTTAGTAGCACATATTTCCTTTTGCTTACCTTGAGTTTCTGAAACAAAGTCCTAGCAATAGTTAGAGGTGACAATCACATCACTGAGTGGGAAAGAGGAAGGTGCAAAAAATATAATTTATCAGGTGTTATGGGAAATTAAAAGAAGTTTTTTAAGCAGGAAAAAAGGATAGCTTTTAATGGTCTGCTTGTACTTCTAGGTTTAAAAAACAATGAACACAGAAAAGAGCTTTGATTGTGAGGAAAAAAGACGACATACAAAACCATGGTTAGAGAAACATTTTTGCAGCATAGTGGGACACAAATATACCACATATAAAATAGTCATAACAAAATGATTAGATATCATGAACTCATAAAAGAAGAGTAAGGATCTGAAGAAAGAGGGAGAAGTTATTTTTAGGTTGCATTTTATATCAGATATTTAGCAGAAATCTTACTGATTCTGTGTGGTGGAATTCCTTGTTTTAGAACTTAAGCATTCACCAAATTTTCCAGAGTGCTGTGAGTTGTGCCTTGTTTGTCTCTTTCTGAAATACAGAGCAGTATGGCCGTCTAACCTGTATATTAAAAGCAAAAATTGTTACTAATGAAGCAGATTTCACTGAAGTTAACAAGACTGAATTTTTGAGAAGTGGACATTATTTTCCAGATCTCTGTAAAGTACCTCATGGCCACCTTCCCCCTTCGTGTTTCGTATTAACAGTTAATAGTCTTGCTGTCCACAAAATCCCCTTTTGAAGTTTAATTGAGTAGCATTTAAGTGCCAGTCTCAGTCACACTATTTTTCAGATTCAGCAAAGATGCCCCTGGTACTCTTAAGATGATTTGACTCTTTTAAATTTAGATGCCCTGAGCCTTAAAATCATAACAGACTGAAGATAAAGCTTCCTCATATAGACAAGAGAGACGTGCACAGACAAGTGCATACACTCCTTTTGGTGGTTTAAAAAGTATGCAGCATGTAATGATGATTAGACTCAAAGTTTCAGTTATTCTAACAATAAATTTCTGGCTCTGCTTTCATACAGAGTGTGCTGATTCTTTGTCCATGAACAAGATTTAAAGCTTAACAATTGTTCTCAGAGTCTGTCAGGGACTGTTAAGCATCTATGTCTTGTCTCAAACAATTCAGGCAGACCATGTATGCAGAAGAGGCTCCACCATGTCTAGAAAGAAGAAAAGTTGTTTTGTAATTGGACATTAGCAAGTTGTTAACATCATTTTGAGTGAGGGGTGCACCTGTTGAGGTAGTGCATGATTGTTGGGGACTGTGGTTTGTCCCCTCTGCAGGGAATCAGCCACTACCCCCCCTCCTCAGCCCACCAAAGGTGACTTGGAAGGTAGCCTGGATACATGGCTATTGCTCCCCGCCTTGAGGGGTCATCCTGGACAGACTGAATTATATAAAAACTGAGTATGACCACCTGCTCTTTGTCAACACATCACCCTATGGACAAAGATTCTGCCTGAGTCGACACTGGATCCAATGGGTCCTGAAATCTCTCTCTCTCTCTGCCCCCCCTTCTTCCCCTCTTAAGTCTTTCCAACACTGTTTTCTGTCTAATTTTACACCTGAATAATTGATAAGCATTGTTTGGTGCTTAACCCTGAAGAACTGATAAGTGTTATCTGATGTTTGACTCTGAGCAATTGATTTGTAACATTTTTGCAGTTGTTGAGGAAATTAAATAAAATTGTGTGGTGCTGTTCCACTCTGAGTCATTGTCTGACTCCACCGACTCTGCGGCCCTGCCGAGCAGGGATCTGAATACAGTCAGTGCTCCTTTTTGTGGAATCACAAAAAATTCACCTCCCTTGTTCACCCACTGAGTGGGGTGAGAGAGGGTCTGATCTTGCAAATCACACTGAGAATCATAATTGATGTAATAACTGTATGACTATGTCACACATAACATACTTTTGGAAATTACTTTAAAATATAACATAGTATTTTTTTAGAGGTGCAAAACATTGTTATTTTTTCAAACTATGATGAAAATAGTTTAATTTCAGTCTGTTCTAAGTCGGTGAAAACCCTTATTCTAGTTAAGTACTAAACACAATGACAAAGAGGAAATATTTTTCAAGGTTTCAATATAGCAACTTATTCCTTTTTGATATATTCACATTTCTTTCCTCTTTTTGCTGGAGCCTTCCCCTGAAAAAGTGCTATGAAAACTTTAAATTTGGTAAATGCAAAATCAAAACAATAACTTTCAATGTACCATAAGAATTTTCCTTATATGCACTTAAAACCATTTACATACATTTAAAACCACTGACTAGATCATGTTGAAAATTTTTGCTGGAAGCTACAATGGACACAGGTTCCTAACATGCTCTCTTTCTAGGACCCTGCTACAGAGCCATACAAGTCTCTCTCTGAATACGGAGGCTTTGGTGATTTTCTGCTCCCTTTCAATAAGGAAGGGGGTAGTTTAAGCACGGAATGAATTAAAGCATTTGGACATGGTATACATGAAAGAATTTATAAATTTCATTCATGTCTTCTGGTGGTCACTGAACTTCATGGGCACTGAAACCTTGATTTTAGACACAGATGCCAGGAGGCTATTGTAGCAGATTTGGATATTAAAAGTGGTGCATCTCTTAAGGGCCATAATAAAGCAGGTGAAAACCAAAGTTTCTGCCTTTTTCTGAATGGTGGTGGCAGGAGGATAAAAGTTTGGCCCCAGCTGGGTGGTATCCAGACTCACATACTATTTGCTTAACAGCAGTGCCTATTAAAAACAAGAATCCAAACGCATTTAGAGGTATTTTTCCGTAGTGTGGTAGCACTTCACAATTTTGCATAATGCTCTAAAGATGCAGAGAAGTATTATTATCTCCATTTTACAATTGGCTAACAGAAATACTGACACTTCACTGAAATTATGTATAAAAACCTGCCAGAATATAAAACTAAAATTAGATAGTTTGAGTCCTGCATTAGCTTCTTAAGTGCCACTAGCAACTATTTTTCACACCAGTATCCTGAGTTGCATTGATTGTGATGTCAGATTACATTGTCTCCAGAATCAAGATGAGGATCCAAAAAAAAAAAAAANAAAAAAAAAAGAAGTAGGTATAAACTATGTAAAGAATGACATGTTTAAGGCACAGTATGGAAGAGTTGTTTTCTCTGCTGCTATGTAAATACAAATCAGAAGTTCACCGCCCACAGCCAATCCACTCAAAACACTCATTTAATTTCACATAAGTCTTAACTAAGATATTTTTATACTATTTTGTGTTTTTTTAAACTGTGAACTTTCAAGGAAGGGATTGTCCTTTTGTGTTCCAAGGGCTGCCTGGTTTTTGGCACCAGATGAAGGGGAAATGTGGCAAGTTCTGCTCAGCTCTGGCATTGTTTCTTGTCATGCAGAAAAAGTTGTGATAATATGTAAAAAAAAAATTTAAAACCCAAGATTTGTTCACTATTAACAAACCAGACATGGAGAAATATATTGACAGTCATTTAATCTGGGGCTGATTCACTTATCCATGAGAGATTTACAGTTCACCTCTTTTATGGATTATTGGCCTACTACAGTGGTTTTACTGCTTGACTGCTAAGCTGTTGTTCACGATTAACACTAGTCTAGAGCAGAGGATCACTATATCCAGACTTCTGTTTAAGTTACCAGAAATTTTTTCCTTGTTTTCTTTTCATTTGTCATTTTGTTGGTGTTCAGAAACCAGGATTGGGAAGTTTGTCTGCCTCATGTTTTGTTCTGTTTGTTTTTGGCTTAATGTAGTCCAAAACCCAAAACTTTGGTTCATTTCCTAATTATTTTGGTTTTGTGGGTTTTCCTGGTAGTGTTTTTTTGTTGTTTTGGGTTTTTTGTTTTTGTTTTTGTTTTCACTCTGCATTTTAAATAATGAAGTTTGGGAGAAATTATTTTGCCAAAATTTGAAATCCATCGAACATTATGAGTTAAAATTACCTCTCATGTGATTTCACTGCATTCATTAGTGCTGTGCCAGTGATTAATTTTGCCTCCTGAGTTCTTATTTTGGCAATGAAAATAAATTATTAAGATTTGCATTCTTGGAACTGCGTGTCTTTCTCAGTAAATTCGTAAAGTAGAATAAAGTAATGACAATTTAGCAATAACTTTGCAAAATCTATCCTTTCAGCACTCTACTTTTTAAAAATATTATTTAGGGGGCCATTATAGAGAAGGTCATAGAATCAGATGGATTTTTCACTTGTGCCTTTATTTTCCTCTCTTTTTGTACCTGATACTACTGTTCCACACCTTCTGTTGTGTAACACTAATAACATTGTTTTTCCTCTTTCTAAAACATCAAAAAGCCTATTGAGCTTCTCCAGAGAAGTTTACACTAGAGATATATGAGAAACAACAATGTTTTTTTGACATTCTGTCCAATGGTAAAATCATGTTATTTATCATTTTCCATTCTTTAGGTGAACTGGATGAGGATTTTTAATCGATAGTTGCTACTTTTAATTGCATCCTTTGTTTTTCATGTCTCTCTAGATCCCTGCTAAATCATTTAAAAATCATGTCCTCTACCCTTGCTCATAAGAATACACTGAAAATATTGAAAACTCTAGATATCTTGTAAACGGACAGATAGAATTTTAACAGAAAGGCACACTTTTCTGGTTTTGGCACAAATATGTTAATTTACTTTTTCTTGGTGGAAACCTTGGTTTTGTATTCATTTACTTAAATAACAAGAAAGGTTAAGGATTATTTTAACCTTACAGTAACAACACTAACAACATGTAGTTCACGCTGATGATGACCTCTGGATGAAGGGACTTCCTATTGAGTAGTCTGCTCAGAAAGTGACAGTATAAACCTGAAGAGCAGAGCTGAGTGTATTTCTACTTGTTGCATTTTTTCTTGAAAATTAACTTTTAAGAATAACATAGCTTTGCAAAAGTAGAAGATTTTTATTTTTAGCTATGGTTGGGTTTTTTTAGGTAAACATTTATACCAGCAGGTGGAAAGAAGGGTCTGGTTTTCTTCTCGCACTCAGTTGATGCTAAAATTTCACTGTGAGGTATGGTCATAAAATAGTCACTTGTGCTGTCATAGAACTGTGTTTTCCAATCTCATTGTAATCAATCAAAGACAAGATCCTGTTTAGCATAAAAAAATGTATTGATGTCTGAGAATGAATTGCTAATATTTTCCTTCTAATTTCCCAAGTATTATTTATAAAGCTTACTAGTGTATGACAAATGTTAATACAATTAGACCATCATAAATTAAATTTCTTAGCTAGTTATTTTATGAATTTTAATAATTCTGGATAAAAATTGAGGTAACCAATTATTTCTTTTTTTTTTTTTTAAGTTTAGTACATTGTAGATTATTAAGTCTGTAATGTTATGACAATTTTGACATAATTCTTTTCAAAGTCACTGCTGTGTCATGGTAGTCTTGCAAAGTTCAAAAGGTACTAAGATACGGTAAATTTTAGTCATAGATTAAGCAATGTTATTTTTAATTCCCTATAAACGACTAATGTCAAAATCTAGAACCTTGATCTCATTATCAGTGTCATATCAAACTGCATTAATTTACCAGATGTTGTTTATCTATTATTTTTTGAAAAATACCTAGTTCTACTTTTTTTTCTTTTTTTTTTTTTAAATCTAAAAGAAAAAGAAAAAAGAATGGTTCGTGTATTTCAGTCTTCTTGGAACAACACACCTACACTCATGACTTCCTGCAGGCAGGTAATCTAGGCATACGAAATCCCATAACAGTTTGGAAGTGACATCTGGGGTCTCCTATTCTAGACTACCTCCTGAAATGGGAGCACTGGCAAAGCCAGGCATGTCACCTGGAGCTTTGTGTACGTTAGTGCTGAAAAACTCCAAGGGTGGAGGTTCCACAGACTCTCTGGGCAGCCTGTCTATTGCTGCAATGCCCTTTCCAGCAAGGGAATGTGGTATAGCTGAGCTGCTTCCACAGAACTTCATTGTCATCTCATTCGTACTGTACTTCACTTCTGTGTGCACTCAGTTTTCCATGGAGAGCTTATTTAAAAGGCAACATACAATGTTGAGGCTTTTCGTCCTTTGAAACAGGAACTGTGTCCTTTACAATATGCACGGGGTTGGCAATTCACTCACATATGATTAATAATTGTAAGCCTGTGAGAAAGAATGTAATCTTCCTCTGTAAGATTGACACAAAGCAGTACAATTAAATACAATTTGTAAATGCTTTGCAGAGAAAAAATATTATTTCAGACAAGCCATCTCACTAGTAGTGCCAAACTAAAATGCTATTTTAAATACCTTCTTAAACATTCTCTTCTTGCCAGATGCAAAATTTAACACTTCAGTCACCACAACAAAGCATGTATAATAACAACCGTTTATAAATTTCCTTATATTTTACTACTTATGCTTTGAAATTTGTCACAAAAAAAGTTTTGATAACTCAAATTCCTAATTCCTAATTAAATTTTAAAGTATTTAAAAAAAAATAGATAAACACGGGAAAGATGGGAAGGTACTCTTTATCAGAGAGTGTAGTGATGGGACAAGGGGTAACAGTTGTAAACTGAAAGAGGGGAGATTTAGATTGTGTATTAGGAAGAAATATTCTGCTGTGAGGGCCGTGAGGCACTAGAACAGGTATTTTGCCAATCGACGAGGATAGCACAGAGGACATAGGCACCAAAAAAATAAACTTATTTTTACTTATGTCCAAAATGAAAAAATAATAAGGAAAAGAGTACAGAAAAAAAAAAGCAAGACAAGGTAAAGCAGCAAGACAACAAGCAAACTACTATAGCAAGCACAAGAATAGGGTAATGCACCTAATCATTACTACATAGATGTAGCGATAGTGATTAAGAAAGATACATCACCAATTGCCCTATATTACCATCATCCAGATCTGCAGATGCTGGGGAGCCCGTTTGCAGCAAAGGATTTGGAGAACTCATCCCAGCAATTGGGAAATCTCTATATAGTGTGTCCACCGTATAGATGAGGCTTCCAAATTTCCCTGCAAACAGTCCCCGCTTTTATACAGTTAAATATCTTAAGCTGCGAAAATCATCTGGTGTAGTTTTTTTTCCTTGTTAACTTTTTCCCGCGCTTGGCCAGAACCTGAGAAAAAGTTAAGAAGAAGTAAAAGTGTCTGGTTATCATTGATTATGTGTCTCTAAACAAAGCCCGTCACTGCCCTGCTACCTTCTGTCATGTAGAGGTCTGTCTGAGGGTTTGAGACAGGTATATCTCTTTTTGGCAAGTGGAGCTACTGTTACACAACTATTTACAGCAAGCGTTACAGCAATGCTCTATAAGTGTTACAACCAAAGCTTTTATAAATTGGCATATATTCATAAGGTAATACATTGCATATGTGATTAATATTATACACATTAGGTATATTGTTAGGTTGTGAGGTTCACCTAGAGGTCAACCTTGTTCAGGGCCTCACTGCTCAGGCCCTAATATCTCAACAGGTTGCCCAGAGAAGCTGTGGATGCCCCATCCCTGGAGGTGTTCAAGGCCAGGCTGGATGAGGCTTTGAGCAACCTGGTCTAGTGGAGGGTGTCCCTGCCCATGGTGGGGGGGTTGGAACAGGATGATCTTTAGGGCCCCTTCTAATCCAAACTATTCTATGATTCTATGATTGCATGGTTTTCTAGTTTCTGAAGTGGGGAAGTGCTGAATGAAGAACTGTAAATTTCAGAGAAGGCCTAATAAGGCCATGTCTCTGTTTGATAACACATTGTTCCTTATAGTGAATTATCTAGCTCATTCTCCTATTAATTGGGGCAGACCCTACAAAATGAAGTTTACACCATTTAAAACTTAATTAATCAGTCAAGACAAGGTGTTATGGGGGTATATATTCTGATAAAAATGTTACTTTATCCTTCAGGGTAATATGCAAAAAATAGAAATAAGTAGATGGATTGAAACATAGTATCTGCTGGCAATTAGCTGTTTGAAGAAGGAATATAGATTACTGCAGCCCTTGATTAGGTGCATCTTTGTTATTCCTGTCTCTGACTCAGGTCTGTTTTCAGGTCTGCTGTCCACTACTACCCCTAAATCTCTTGTAGCATGCCATCTTTCACAGTTCCTCCCAGTTATACTGTCCTTGTTTTGGTTTCTTTTTCCCTAGATGCATTAGCCTGTGCTTTTCTATGTCTATTTTGTTATTCCCTGCCTGTGTTTCTCCAAGTTCTTGTGTCCCTGCTGTTGTCCTCAGTCGATTATATAGTACTTCCTAATTTAATATTATATGTGAATTTAATTCTGCTGTTTATCTCCAAATTATTAATGAAAATGCTAAATAACAACAGACCTAATGTTACATATGACACAAAAAATACCTAGGAAAGTTTATGTTACCGTTTATGATTTATTATTTATATAGAGCATTTCTATTAGTATTAATTTTTTATTTGAACCAGAAAAAATCTGTGCAGGTATAAAATTGCACAGATGTTGTCTAAATGCTTACGTTAGATACATAAATGATACACAAATTAAAGATACACAAGTATTAAAATACTTCTGTTTCTGCATCTTAAGGAAAAAAAATTACCTGCTTCTGGATAGTTAATTGAACTACTTTTACTTTTGAACATACACGTTGATTGTTTCCTGCTTGAAATAACTACACGAAGAAGACTATACCAGGGCTACCAGCAGGAAGCTAACAACTGGTGTATTGGTGAAAATAGTTTATAAGGCACTCCTATGCTTTTTTTTCCTATTTTTTTTTCTTTGCCAGACGGAGGAACAGACGGATGTATAATGCACACAAAAACTGGACACATGATTTCAGCTCTCAATCAGCAGGCACAGTAAAATGCACAAAAATCAGGTATGGCTATTCTGTAGTTGCTGGCTCCAAAAGGATTGACTCAGTGCCGTAAAACCAATTTTTTTAAGTGAATATTTTTTTGTTTTCAACTTCCAAAAGCTCAGTTAGGAAATTTATTTCTGAGAAATAGAACTATCACCATCATCAGTGTGATTTATGGTTGCAAATCATCAGAGAAGTGATAGCACACTGCTTCATTAATTCTTTATGGTTTATTTTATGGGTTTTGATAGGTGTTCTGTATTTGTGGTATGCTCTCTCTCATATTTCTAAAATATCTGTGTTTAGTACTTATTTGTTCATCTCAGTGGTTGTGTGCACTATGTTTAGAATGCTGATTTTCAGTAATGATAGTCTAACTTTCAAGTATAATAATATATGTTAATTTTTTTGTCCTATACATACACTATTCCCTCATTCCCAATATAATTGACATTTCAGTCTCAGCACAGTAAGAACACAATCACTGCTGTAAATGCATTGTCAGATTGTGCTTTGGTTTGCCGAAACTGTTCCTATATTAATTTGGGGTCATTGACTGTTAACAATACGAAATGTCATGAATATGAACTAAATCAATGTGATTACCACAGTGGAAAAATTAATCACTGAGCTTGTCTTTATCATTTGACTCCCAACAGATAGGAGCCTATAAACATAAAGGCAACTAAAAAGCACCTAGGTATGCTCTTGCATATTTATCCATTTGATAATAATAACTTTGAAAAGAAGGCTGTAAGGGACAGTTTCAACTTTTGATGCAAAAAACTGAGAAGTGAAAAAATATTCAGTAAATAAACATAATTTGCAGTCCTTTTTCTAACTCATAATAAATATTCATAATGTTAAATCATAAAATACTTCAGTAAAGAGTCAAGGAATAAGTAGGGAAGGTGTAAGAGAACAAACAAAAAGCAAGCCAGAAGGTTTCTACAATGGTAACACGGAGCTTTGTTTCCATGATCACCTGCAGAAAAAATGTAGATGTGCACAAGAAGACATTATAAACATTTAAGGCGATTATGTTTGGAAAACAAAGCCAAAAGCTTTTGATAGTATTTGTGTTATAATGGTTGCTTAAAAAACCAAACTATGATAATATATTTCACTGTGGAACTTAATTGTAAAGCCAAGATAATAACACAAAAGTCAAATCATTTCATGAATGATTCTGTACTAAAAAATACAAGGAAAGGGATTGTGAAAAATAAATTATTAACTGCCTAAAAGTTAATAGATACTGGATTCATCATAAATGCATAAAGATTCATAAATATATTATCTTCTTTGTATATTAAATATCACGTTGTTGTTCACATTGCTCAGTGGTCATTTTTGCAATTGGTTTCATTACTATAAAATCATCATGTTATACTTTTCAGTGCAACCAAATAAAGATCCATGAGTAATGCCCAAAACAAAGTTTCAAAATCACATGAATGACTAGCTATAGGAACATATGTTTAGGTTATTGGTAGAATTGCTATCAGGTTTATGTACTGTAGATAAAGGAACACAGTAATTTGACATCTGAGGAAGCAAATAACTGTAGAGCTCATATAAGAAGTCAATGTTACCTACAGAATTATTTAGAAATGCATAATGAATATGCCACATTAAAAAAATTAAATAGTGCAAAATAAATCAATATTCACATTAATATATCATTAATATATCATCTATACAGTTAATTTGGTAACATTCCACATAATAAATGAGCTGTTAACATTTTCAGAACTTAGGCATTGAAGAATTGTTGACAAATGAAAAATGTTCATAAAAATCAAAGCAAGACAGAACAATTAAATATGACTTCACATTTTTTCAATATTTACAAAGCAGAAATTGAGCAGAATTTGACCTCTCTTTTCCAGCGAAGTTTGGGGCAAACATGTGGGGATCAATTTATTTTGGCATCTCACACACAATTTTGTAATCATGTTTAAAACAATGCATATTTTAGACAGGTTTTTTTGTGGCAATGGAGGAAAATATTGCATGTATTTTTTGCTGTAATATAATACTGACAAATATTTAACCCATTGTAAATGATGTTTATAGATTCCGTTATAAAAGAACTATGAATTATATGTAAATATATGTAATGGCACCAAAAAAAATCAGAACCTTTTTCATGAGGATTATAATAATATCATTGAGCACGACCAGAAAAATTATCTTAATCTCTAGGTATGTTCAGACAAGCCATTTCATACACTAGATATGTTCTTGGTTAGCCTTATATGCTTTTTTTCTATACAGTAAATTCAAAGAATGGTTTGTAGAATTTCTTTACAGATTAAGGCAGCAACAAAGATTCCTACCATACGTTGGTCCTTTTTAATTCATTGAAAGAGAATTGTAAAAATCCCTATTTCCTTCATTGCATGCTTGGAAATCATTCTAAGTCTCCCTTATTTTAATGATATGAATGTGCTTGGATGATTTAACGTTCATCTATTTTTTCTACAGTCTTTAAATCTAACCATAATACTAGAATAATATGAGCAGCAGTCCCATTGACAATTGCACATAATGGTTATACTTTCTTAGGAGAACATCTTTCCTTTTTCATCCACCATCTTCTTTCTTCTTTTCATACACCAAGTTTCAGTTCAGGATTTCAGAAATTCTGTGTGTGACAACTTTTTATGTCATCACCACTGCTGAGTACCGGAACTTATGGTAAATGTTATGGTTACAGCCTGTTTCTGAAAAAGACATTTGAAGGGACAAATGCTAATTCATACCTGATTTATTATGTGTATGTTTACAATAATTTCCTTTACACTTCCTCTTGAATATTTACCTCTAACACGGTCTATTTGTCCCCTTGTCTTTGTCAGCTGCTTGTAACTTGGGTTTATTTACAAAGGTTCAGTTTAGTAATGCTCCCATTTAACAATTCTCAACCTTCTTAACTTTCAATAACATGAATATCCTATGTACTCAATTTACATTGAAAATCAGGGACTAGGAAGTGGCTTAAAAAAAGAAAAAATCTATTTTGCAATCAACAAATCCCTCTTCGTCCATAGACTAGCATGTTTCAAAAAATAATTACTGTGCCCATTCCTATTTATTTGGCTTGCAGTTTTTGATTAGCTTAGCTCTTTTATAACTACTAAAAGATTCAAAGCTTCTACTGAGCACTACTTTTATTGTCAGTCACCAGTGTCACCAGTGACTCTGAGAAGTTGACCTAATTACTCCCTAGATCAATTCCCAACTGTGTGAACACACATTCGTGATAAACACACATGAACATGCAATGAATTACTATTATAATCAATAGATCTCTTCCACACAAAATTAATGACTGTAACTCAGTGTAGTTCCATTATGAGACCCAAATCCAGGATCTGAAGACTTGGTTAACCTTGGTGGAAAAAACTGAGAGACGAAAAATGAAATATTTTAAAATATTTTCAGGTTTTAGCACTGTGGATATTTTAGGGTCTAATCACAAATTAGTATACATTAGTACTGCACAGAATGAAGGAGTATTGTTGTACAATACTTTAGTATCAGACAGTATATACCAAAATTATAGGTCAAGTATGAAAAGATAACATAATTTGAATGTTAATAGTGGAGGTCTGCATGTCAATTAGAGGAAAATGCTAAAATTCATTGGTATTTTAACTAAATGGTTAAGTAGTAAAAATCTGGCAATTATAGTTCGTTACATATGGCAGTGTTTTCACTGAAGCCTAAATCAGTGACTATTTATTAAGGGTTACATTTTAAAATATGCCCCAATCTCATTTTTCAAGATATCCTCTTGGAACACATATTCCCAATGGGAAGGCTCTGAACCCACACAACTTTTTTACTCAAATTTTTGTAGTTAAGCTCATTGTTCCAGACTATTTGTAAGCTAGCCATGTACTGCTCATTCCTTTTATTCTCAATGTTTTTAACTGTCTTTTACACACACTGGTTTCCAGTACGTACCAGCATGAACCAAGGAAAGAGACTGAAATGAGGCAGCATTAGAGCAGTGTCCCCTTACTAAAGTAATGGTTTCTACACTGATCAGTTCAGGACATGTTGCTGAAACTGAAGAGAAATATGGAGGAAAAGCATTTGGGGTTAGTAAGTGGAAGGAAAATGCAAAGGGCCAATTTTCCCTAACACAGGGCAGGAACATGTACATGGTGTGCTAATTTTCAGGCTATGCATAGAAAATTAATTGTAGGAAATACTAATTGACCTCTACAGGTTTACTCTTTGAGCAAAAAAGGTGTGTTCATGAAATTAAGCAATTGCACTAATTTAATAAATTAAGGTTACTGTCTTGTGCATTCAGATACTTCATTAAGAGTAAGTTAACTCACAGAAAGGTTCACTTCTGGTTGCACGCTTCTTCCTTCGTAAACTGCATTGAAAATTTTGCCCTGAATGTCCAGAGGATTTTCTCTAATCAACATAATTTTAATATCCCCAGTTGGAATTTCTTTTGTTCAGTGTGAAGAAGACCTTACGCAGTAGTCTTAGAAAAATAGTAGGTACAGTAGTCTTAGAACAAATAGTAGGTACATCAGGGATGAAAAAAAAATATGCTGATTTAGTCAAAGAAGGAAGCCAGGATATTCCAAAGACTATCTTTGCCAGAATGTACTTCTCTGTTTAAGGTATACATACAGTCTTCATCAGTAGCTGTATTACAAACTGGACTATGAAGAGAAGAGTTCCTGTGTAGTGACTTTCATTTAGAATAGGAAGATTCTCATCCCTGTTATTTACCCATACATCATAAATGTAAAATTATCTAGTCCCATTTGTGTCATAGTCATCAAAATTATTTTCAGAGTTTGCTCTTGTCTGTGTGTTTGGGCATATAGAAATAAATATAAGGCATATAAAACCAGATATAATGGTTTTATATATTCTCTTATTAACATTGAATTTCCATGTTGAGTCTTTTACTACTACTAAGTACTTTCACTTGAATAGGGAATTTCTCAATA
>VZTO01019410.1:0-24564 GCA_013400615.1 Syrrhaptes paradoxus
ATGAGGAATCTGTCTCTGGATAGGAAAGTGCTTTCTGATACACTTTGAGAACAACAGTCCAAATGATTCTGGCCCTAATTAGCAACAGCAAACTAAAAATTTTACCATAGTCATGTCCATAAATACTCCCCATTTTTTTAATACACTCCTTCAACTACAAAGATAACAACACTTGATTACAAAAGAACTGAAAATTACAAATTGCCTGAGGATGATCAATACTTCTATTTTGCTTTGGAAGTTACAGAAGACGCTAAAAGACCTGGAACCTCTGGCACGCAATGCTGCAAACGTAACTTTCAAACCGATAACCAGTGCTCTGAAGTGTGCCTGCAAAATGGCTCTACAACTTTCTGATAGCCTCATTCATCTCAGTGAACAGGTCAGCTATAAAACTCAATGACGAAAACTTAAATGTCAACTTCGTTAGCTATCCCACTTCTTTCAAAAATATATGGAAAGGGAGGGATAGTTTATGAACAGACACAAGTTCCTGCATGGGAAGTCTGAGAGAGTGTTAAGACTTTTCATCAAGTCATAATTCGAGCATTTTAACAGCATCCACTAACACAGTGAGAGAAGGAAAAAGGAGGGATAACTGGCATACACTGAGCGTTCAACAACTGAAGAATCTCCTTTCCCCCAAACAGTTCACAGAAAGCAGGTGAATATTGAGCACTTGTGTAAACATTATCTCCATAACCCACTTTTTCTCCTTTTAATCAGAGTGCCACACAAAAGTCTGCTCCCGGTTGAGGAACAGGGTGCACCCACTGGTGATTAAGTATAGTAAAGAGGCAAAGAAGATGTATCAGGTTGGACTAATCTAATTTGGGACCAGAACTCACAGACATTTTGGTAGTGGGGACAAGGAAGTATCCCCAACTTGACAAAACAAGTCAGTAAAAAAAAAAACAGTTCCAGTAAAAATAAATAAAAAAGGAACTTCATTAATTTCTCAGGAGAAAGGGTTCAAAACTAAATTCCTATTTTGCTTTGCACAATACACAGCAGTAATGGCATCAAATCCAGTTGTCATGTTGGGCTGTCACAGCTAGAAGAGAACAAAGCCAAAATTTGCTTGTTAAAACACAGATAGGAAACCTCTAGCATCATTCTTCAACTTCCAGCTCCTCTATTCACCTTCAGCAATTTTTCCATTGATTAACTCCATGCACATAGTTTCCTGCTTAGTTCAGTTATCTCAAATAAAGAATTGCAACTTCTTATACCTGCATCCTCACAACACCCCTGTGAGGTAGGTAAACACTGGTATACACACACTTTACAGACAGGATAATGAGCCACACAAGAGTACACTGGTACCTGTTATTTGGTACTCACGACTACCCCAAACCAACAAAAACCAGGGCCTAAATACCTTTCAGGATCTGGATCTAAGTGACCTGACCACACATCCTGCGACACGGCAAGAGCTGAAATCACAGTGACTTCATGGTGACTGTAATTATGAGTCAAGTCGCCACAAGAGCAATTGCTGAAGGAAGTCATGTTTTTGTTTTTACTGACAGCGAGATACTGCTTTCAACTTAAAACATCAAGGTGAAAGAAGAGGATAAAGTCTCACACCCAATGGTTACATGGTGTTTAGTCTTGTGAAAAACATTATTCTGAAGGATAGTAAGGTCATCCAAGTATGCTATCATGGCAGAGTGCAATTCGTGTCTAATCTGGTCTTTTCTAGAAATTTAAAAAACTTTGAAGAGGCAAAAGAGGAGAGAGAATTTTTGCAGAATTTTTGCGGAATTTTCTTTAAAGGCTAAGATCAAGCTTTTGCATGCATTGGGAGAGGGAAGAGGGAAGCTGCAAAAAAGAATATTATTTTTATTCCACATGTACAAGATTAATAAATGTTACACTAGTACTATGCCACATTAGTTTTGCAAGAGCCAACATAATTCTGTTTACGAAACAGCTTTTAAATGGGTATAGGGAACACTTAGCAACAGAAAGCTGAGCTCCCTTTCACCCATGTTCCTCCATGCCTCATTTTAAGTGAACAATAAATGGGAAATTGTCCAGAAAGGAGACTGTTTCCAGCTTGTTGTTTGATCTGGAAGGGAAATAAGAATACTAGAGACATTTACAGGTTTTCCTCTCTCTGCCTCCTTGTGGCTGCACAATATCAACAGTGCTTTTAGTGATCAAGAATATAATGGAGTTGAGTGTGCATGATGTTCATTTGTACTGAAACAAATTGGCAGATACATATCTTAGGTATCCAAAGGTAACACTATGGTCCCTATGAATTTACAAGAATCAGTTAGGTCAAATAAAAGGAAAGACAATTCACTTCATATGATTAAAATAACCGTAAGGTAGGAATCAAGTACAAATGTATGCCTAGATTAAAGATCGGGTTAACTCATGCTTAATTATATCATAGATTGTCCTGATCAGTTACAGGTAGAAGTCTAATTTCAAACCATACATTTTATCTTGGTGCAAAACATTATTCAATTAAGGCTTAGGAAAGAGACCTTGTACCTTTTTTCTCTTTCCCCCCCTTCTTTTCTATTGTTTTTAAAGACTAAAAACAGAATGCAATATACTTTTAAGATATTTTACACAAGGCTGGACAGAAAATAAGACAATGCTTCCATTTCATCACACACATAACTGAATTTTTACACTTCCACTGTGACATCACCTTAATCGAGTCCCCTAAAGCTGCACATGCCTCTTTAGCCCCAAACAGTTCTTAGAACCCTCTTCATAATTTTTTCCCTGCTCCTCCAATATGTCAAGCCAAATAACTCAGGAGAAATATCAGGAACAGTAGTAAACTGGATTCCTGGAAAATACTTTCTAGCTAGGCAGCCAGCAGTGCACCTTTAACCAGCTGCCACACTCTTTTGTATCTACAACTTGTACCTTATGAGTGCTTTTTCACATCACAGGCTCATTTTGTGTTTGCTTCAGCAGGCAAAGAGGAACCCAGAACAGTCAGTCTCACGTTCTGCTGGATTCACCTTTGCATTTCTGAATCTAGAAAGCTAGGTGAATAGCTGCTCCTTGAAATCATATCAGAGTACCTGAACCAAACAGGATTAAAATGATAACATGAAAAGGAAAAATTGAAACTCAGGATTAATCCTTGCCACTGTTCTCTGATACTCTCTTCTATATTAAAAAAAAATAGGGACTGCTGAAGAAAAACTTCCCATGGAAAAACGGTAGCTATAACTTCGGTTACCCGCGTTTTGTGTAACAAAAGGCATACAGCATTGTGCTTCTTTGCTAAGTATACTCACTGTTTTCGGTCAAGCAGTAGTATTTTTAAGTCTGTGTCCTGGCAAAAGATACTACATAAACTAGTCAGTTTTGTGTCTTTCTAGAATTTCAATAGCATAAAAACACACAAAATTAAGTTCTCCTTAATGATACAGATAAAACAACTTCCAAGTCCTCAAAAAAAAAGAAAAAAAAGTGATTACTCATGGGAGCATGCTGATGATTGCAAACCTGACCACATTAATCCATTTCAGAGCTTTTTAGAAGAACTTTTTACTCTGACACCTCGCTATTCACCCTTATTTCACAGAAACTGCAGGCCGTATCTCTTGCTGCAGCAACACTCACTGGAGAACGTGTGTATGTAGCCAGTCACATAATCACACCTGGGCAACAGACCAGGGACAGAGGAAACTAAAAAAAAGGCCGAAGATAAAAGCAGTAATAAAACCCATCCACCCATAATGCTGCTTTACCCAGTACTCAAGGGTTTCCCCACATCACACCCTAACAACATTGTCTGCTTGCCAGGTTATTTAGTATGTCTGATAGCTGTTAACTAGTTTTAATATCTATAAAACATTGTAAACCCTGTAACACAATTACCTTTTCCTTCTGCATTAAGTTATTAGTCTGACAATTTACATTTACCTGTGACTGATACAATTCCACAAAGAAAAGGTCAAACACAGTGGAGGTACTGAATTTGTGCTGATTAAAACATCTGACAGTGCTCCAATATATTTTAAGTTGTAAAAACTCCAACCATTTTCTCAGTTCCATCTTGGATTTATCTCATGAGTTTAGGGAAATAGCATAGTTTTATTTCCTTCTCTTCTCCTTTTTATTTCCCTGATCCACTTCAGCTTCTCAGATATTAAATTTGAGACATGTTGGATATTCTGTTTATGCTAGGTGACAAAAATATCTTCCAGTCAGCAGCCATCTTTGTCCTTTTTCTTCTACTTGGAGTCTTTCCATCTTTATAGAGGATCTTATTTAGTGATCAGTAGAGTCAGCACAGAACTATCATATTGGTCAAAAGTCTAGAATAAGGTTGACAATAATCCATTTTTCCATCTCCATCGTTGCACAAATCCTGGAAGAAGGTCCAGAAGTTATCAAGCTTCACATTCACCCAAATGCCCCTGATGCACAGAGGATATTCACAACTCAAGCTTCACCATCAACTCTTAAACTGACACACTTTGCACTCAACAGGGCAGTACCAATATGCATTTGCTGTATCTTAATTGAAATACTTAGTTTAAAAAAAACAACCAAACAAAAAGCCCAACAAACAAAAGCAAAGCTTTCATACAGATCATCAAGAGCAACTTGACAAAAATGTTCTAAGACTGGCACTGTAACAAATTAAAAGGTATGATATTTACCCTCCTGGTGCAAACACATCATCCTCAGTTCCTGCTCTGGAGAGCTCACAATCTAGAGGACATAGCGCAATACAGAGGCAAGAGAATAGTGGCATACAGGCAAGGATGGAGGGGAAAAAAAGATGACCATATCAAAATAGTGTTGTATCCTTCTAAGGCTTGTCTACTCCACAGTTGGTATTTTCCATTTTTTAAAAAAATACATATAATATTTTTAAAGACAATGACATAGTAGTCCTCAGTCAGCATAAAGACCCTGTCCAGCTGATTCATAAATGCATATTCAAAGAAAAAACCTGCCTTAAGAGCTTCCAGTTTAAACAGACCAGACAGACAGAGGGTATAAAACAGAGGCACAGAGGGGGAAGAGATCGTCTATCTGATAAGCTACCCAGCAGGAACAGACCCACAAAACACATTCTTCTTTACAAAAATACTGCTCAACATTTTTCAGTCACTGGGCATTAACACCACCATACAGAAAGACATAAATGAAGAAAAAAAAAAAACAAAAGTCACAAGACAGAAAGGAAAATAAAGACGATCTCAGAAAAAAAACTGACCAAACTCCAATAAAAGGTAGTTGAGAGAAACGGAAAAACATTCCTTCATTACAGCAGAAGATAGGATTTTGAAAGGTTGACTGCAGTGAGCTGATGGAAGAGATCAAATTACAGGAGAGAGGAAGGAGAGAATCCATGAAAAACTGAAATCCTGGAGGACTGGTTTGAAATGGATTCAGAGATAAAAAGGAAAGCCAGTGGAGGAAGGGAAAACAAATAGCAGACTAAAACAAAGGATGGGGCAGTATGTACTTATCCAAATGTTTGGGTTTTTCTCATATTTAAATTATGATTTGCCAAAAGACTGGAACAGTAATTTAGTGTATAATTGGTCTAAATACCCTGGCATTCAAAATTTGTTAACCAAACCAAACCCCAAACCTCAACAACGACCAACCCACAAACGAAAATACTATCCAAAAGTATCTAAGCACCTTAAAAAATCTGCCACAAAGAGCACAGCACTAGTTCTTCTTACTCAAGAAAATGGAATGAGAATAAACTTGGTCAGAAGTTGCAAAAGCTATTTCATTACGCAAAAAAATGGTTCACTGTATTCTGATCATCTTCTACTACCTCCAATGACTGTGGGAAGATACATTATTAGTGGTGTAAATTTGTAGAGCTGTAACTGTTATCAGTGTCAGTTTTCTCCATGCAGTGGGTGTTGTACACTTGAGTAAACAAAAGATCAATGGTCAGCTCTTGAACGTCAAACATGGGATGGCTGCACTGAGCCTTTACAAGCACCTGATAAAGCATGCAGAGTTCTTACAATGAAATTCAATAAGCTACTTCTCAACAGTGCTGTAGAGCCCTTGAATAACTTATAAAATAGCTTTACATCCCAGAAATACTATGAAGCATATTCCAGAATTTGACAGGTTTTGTGCATAAGCCCACGCAAACTTTTTGGTTGAGTTGATCTTAGTAATTTAAATCCCTTCAGACTTCAATATCCTAGAACAAACTGAACCATTTTTCAGAAGCTGGTATAAATGGCAAGAACTTTGTCCTCATTTCTTCCTGCTCACTAAACTCTTTGAATACACTGGAGAATCTTACAAAATACTTCCCTGTTGCCCCAGCTGCATGAGAAACCAAACTAGCATGAGAAATCAAACTATTTTCAGACTTTAAAACAAAAAAAGGCTAAAATGTCCTATTCCTTTCCATAGATACAACTTATTTTAAAAAAATTCACTTTCTCATCCTGGATGATGAGTTTGATTAACTGCGTACTTCTTACCAGCCCTTCACTTGGCTTGATGTTTGTAAGCTGGATCACTTCAAGGTGAGCAGACTGGGAAACCAGCGGATCAGAAGAGAGCGAGATAATGTGATCACAGACGCCAGAGAGAGTTTTACACTAGGAAGAAAATAAAATGTCACAATAAGCATACCATTGCTAACTATTTGTGTATCAACCTTCAATTTAAAGCACTGCATTTTTAAAGTACATATTAAATCACATTGCTGAATCTACAAGGCAGAGGGAATGAATGAGGGGGAAAGGCCTCAGTCAGCAGCACAGTACAAAACCCAATTTTTGTAATGACCCCAAACTGACACAGCATCAGACCAGGGCAGAAAAAGAGGCAAATGGTTTCGCATCTGAGTAGACAGAAAAAGGAACTGCAAAGCAGCTCCCACGCACTATCAGGATTAGGCGCCCTGTCTCTGAGCTGTGCCCAGGCACGCATGCAGCACATGATGAGCTCCAACCCCCCCTCTCCGCCCACATCTTTTGCAAAGACATTAAGTGCCCCCAAACCCCACTAATTTCAGTTGTTCAGCACAAATGAAAATCTGGCTCTTAATGATGATGGGTAACTCCCATTAACTCTGAAGTTTATTCTACACTACTAAAACATGATAATTGACTTTGGACTGAGTTTCTCATGTTCTAGTGCTGCCAAGAATGATTTACTATTGCAGGCATGAAGATTACAATAAATAACCACTTCATGATGGGATAATTGTTAAACCCATTATCCTTGGCAGCCTCTTCGCTGAAATAAAAAAGTTTCTAAAAAGACTGGGACTGTCAAGTGGGTACTGCGTATCTCCTCACTTCCACTCCCTCAACCCTCTCTTCTCAGAGGCAAGGAGGCTGTAATTTTTTCTTATCATTCTCTTGCATTTCAGTAAGCAAGCATTTTTTGAGAGTTTCAGTTTTCATGGAGTTCCCTTTCAACATCTACAACTGATGCTCGGTTCAGGTTTCCAAA
Organism: Syrrhaptes paradoxus; assembly: GCA_013400615.1. Taxonomy (NCBI): domain Eukaryota; kingdom Metazoa; phylum Chordata; class Aves; order Pterocliformes; family Pteroclidae; genus Syrrhaptes; species Syrrhaptes paradoxus. The sequence continues at coordinate 7,444 of VZTO01019410.1, forward strand.
TGTTTGTTTTGTCAGCAAATTCAGGGATTAGGACATTCTTCTGGTCCCACAACTGTGGGTACCTCCAAAACCAATTAAGAACCAGCTTAACTGCTCTCAGATTCAAAATATTAAAGCTAATCAGTCTCCTCAAACGACTGAAACACAACTGCACACAACTGCTGCACCAGCCACTTTTCCAAGATTGCAAAGCATATTTCTTAAAGTAAAAACTATCGAGAACAATGTCATGGTAAAAGAATATTAAACTGGACATAACCAGATGCCAAATTACAAAGAACTTATGTAAAAAGGAAAGCAAAAAAAGTGATAAAAGCAACAACAAAATTTAGTGACAATCTTAATTCTGTTATAGACCATTACACTGGGATTTTCTCCTCTTAAATTACAAACAGTTGGAAGATTAGGTTAGTATAAAGACGGTTTATTTCATTGAAAAATAATGTTTCAGAATGAATAAACAAATCAGAATCATATGGAAAATATAACTAAATTTATATTACCAACACAACCTTCTTACAGAGATAATATTGTCTTCAAGCATAGACACGCACACACAAAAGCAACTACCCCTTCTGCTTTATCTATATTTTCTGATGCAGAATCATTTCATTAAAATGAAAATGCAGATATGAATACATTTCATGTATTTCATTAATGATGCAGAATCATTACTGAAAAAGGAAGTAAAGAAATACTTAAAATGAATGTGAGTTACCAGAGTTCGGAAGAAGTGAAAAAGTGATAAAGTGAATTTTTATTGCAAAAATTTTTTATGGCTTTCTGGATATATGAAAACTCATTTGAGGTGACATTTTTAAAAGGTTAAAAATTATATAAAATTACATAATTAAAATGAAAGCTTAGATTTCTTGGTTTTAGGGTTTTTTTTAATACAATGCTGGCATGTTATTTGTATTTTCACCTTTTTGTAGTTGCACCAAAAGTACTGAAAAATTACTTTTAGAAATGCACTGGTTTTGGCTGGGATAGAGTTAATTTTTCTTCACAGTAGCTACTATGGGGCTATGGTTTGGACTTGTGCTGGAAACAGTGTTGATAACACAGGGATGCTTTCATTACAGCTGAGCAGTGCTTACAGAGAGTCAAGCCCTTTTCTGCTTCTCACCCCACCCCACCAGCGAGCAGGCTGGGGATGCACAAGAAGTTGGGAGGGGACACAGCTGGGACAGCTGATCCCAGCTGACCAAAGGGATATTCCATACCATATGTTGTCATGCTCAGCGTATAAAGCTGGGGGAAGAAGAAGGAAGGGGGGACATTCAGACTTAAGTTGTTTGTCTTCCCAAGTACCATTACGCACGATGGAGCCCTGCTTTCCTGGAGATGGCTGAACACCTGTCTGCTGGTGGGAAGCAGTGAATGAATTCCTTGTTTTGCTTTGCTTGCGTGTGTGGTTTTTGCTCTACCTACTAAACTGTTGTTATCTTAACCCATGAGTTTTCTCACTGCTGTTCTTCTGATTTTCTCCCCCGTCCCACTGAGGGGAGTGAGCGAGCAGCTGGGTGGTGCTTATTGCTGGCTGGGGTTAAACCACAAGAAACTTTCAAGAACACACAGCTCTCTAGAAGCAAAGTGAAGACACCTACATTATAAATCATCCTCTGGTGAGAAAAATGATTTTTTCATTAGATATGTATTCATTCACCTATTCTTCCTATTAATCTCTTCTAAAAGTACTAAATTTATGGGATCCTGGGCAGTTTCAGACAAACTTCTATTTACAGTGAATTAATGTATGATTGTTTTCCCAACTGCTGCATTGCAGAGCAATGCCAAAACACACAGAAAAGGAGTGTTCCTACCACCTAACACAAGGTATGCCATTCCAAGTTCACAGATGTGGCTCCTCATTCAAAAAAAAGTCCTCAGCTGCCTTGACAGATGATGGCAAAAAGACAGGAGTGGGGCAAATCCGGGATGTGGCACAGAAGAGAAGCCTAAGCTGAGATGTATTGAACAGCTCCCTGGAGCATCTGCTCTTCCTCTGCCTCTCTGTGAGAGGGGTACAGGCAGTCTATACAGGAAGCCTATGGATATCAGCATTCCAGTATGGCTATATTTGTTGCAATCCTAAAACAAGATGGTGTGAATATTCCCCAAGAGGAGCTCTGGAAATACTGGATGCCAAAATCACCAAGTTACTACAATAAAAAAGTCTGTCATATGCTTCTATGCATTTCTAAAAGAATATTGTCTTTTAGGTCTTGCAGCTTTCTTTCCATCTTAGATATTCATAACACCATCCAACAGCACAGTATTGTGTCCATTCTAAGCACAATAAATAAGCCACAGCAAAGTCCCTAGAGCAGACCCTATGATCAGAGGACACTCTTTCAGATTAAGGCTTCAAATTCTATGACCTTTCCAAAATGTAAACACTCATTTAACATGTGGGGATGCATACATAACTGTCTTCCTAGAAAAATTGTATTCAGGGGCAAAACTCTGCTGCATTATTATAAAATCTTTTCCACTTCACGAGTACCTAGATCTGACCAGGGTGAAGACAAAAGCTGAAGACAGATAACTTTTAAAACTCCATTAAATGTTATCAGGTTTATTACCATGTATTAGTATCAGAGGTGACTGGAAACAGCAAAAGAAAACAGAGGGTACTGGAAAGGGAAAACAGAAGTTCTTGAATGACTTCTCTCAGTTTCTGACCAACAGAATTAGCTCTTTTTCTTCTAACAGAGCAGTGATTCAGTAAGACAACATTCCATGAACTAGCTGTATCCATAGAGTATTTTGAGATAATGAGACCTAATCACAATATCATCTGCTTAGTAATTATTCAATAGTTCTGTCCAGCAAATGCATTTCATTAAAGCACGTTTTGCTTTGCTTGTGAGAACTGTCCTTTACTTTGGAGGTGAAAGGATGTCTGCTGTAGGAGGATTTTGAATTTAAGGCTCACTGCTATTGCATAGCAAACTGGCATATTCATGTTGCCCGGACTTCCAAGGAATGACTAGCTAATTTGTTTTTAATTAAATTGCTCATCTAGTTTCAGAATACTATGCATTTTATTTCACTTTTCTTGTTCCAGAATAATTTCAAGACATGGGGAACAAAAAGTGGGTTTTTTAAAAGATGGGTCTGGTTCTGCCCAACTGTCCAGAACTTTCAGCTGCAGCTGCTACAAGAAAATATCTAACACCACCTTTAGTTTTCTTCTAAAAGTATAAGAAGTTTGTTTTCTTACAATACTCACAGAATATTACACATCTCCCTTAACCATTAGACATTTAAATAATTTTGATTAACCACTCCTTGGCTGAAGGGTTGGACTGTAAGTAGGATCAAGTTTGCCCAGAGCCAGGACAGTGAGGGGCCCATGCTTACACAGCAGGTATCTTCTCCACAGTTCAAAGACAGGGTACATGGGCTGTCACTGGAAACACATCTAGAGGCTAACACAGGCAAAAATAATGCATTTTTCCTTGCCTTTACTCTCAGAAACATCTCATCTCATCTCAGGCTTCACCTTAGCTTTCACCTTGGCAGATGGAAAGACAATTTGACAAATTATGTAGGTGTGAGAAATACAGGGGGGGTTACAATTATATTTTTATTATTATTTATTAATAAAAAGCTTTAAAATTATTATTATATTTGATGGAAAGTAATGGACTGACATAATATTTTGCATATAGTTTTCTCAATTAATTTGAGTGGAAGACAAGCACACAGTGTACTTCCATTACTTACTTTGTTCCAAAGAATTTATAAATGCCTTATTTTCAGCATAATTATTCATCATGAGTTGTATCATAGATGTATATTTTAGTTTCACTAAAATTGGATGACAGTACAATTCACCTTTTCTCTCAAACAGTAGTTACCTGTTGTTGCTTTGCAAAACTACATTTCTTTTATAAAAACATTCTTAACAGGATCAGGATCCTTTGTCTTTTGTAACTGTTGATTCACCGCTGCAATGCAGTACTAGCTACAGTAAGAGACACAGGAGAATAAGCATCTGATTGCTCCTACAAAAATCAGCAGGCATTAAAAATGCCTGGCCTTTCTCAAGCTGCACTCAGCTTCCAGCATGCAAGGCATCTGAACAAAAGAAAAGGATTTGTCCAGGCCAGAAAAAAAGGCAAGTTACAAAAGATTAACTGAGGGAAGTCACCAGATTATTACATTTTCTCCTTTTGTCATACAGTCCCTGTTCTCACTATAAGCCTTACAGCGATGACTTTAGTTCTGTTTTGCAGTAACCCATCCCTGCACTTCAGTAATAAATTCTTCTTGTTCTTCAGTGACAAACTTATCATTGCGGATTGAAGCTACACCACAGTCTTTACGTGCAAAGCTAAATGATTCAAAGGACACTGAAAAATATCACTACATAGTATCTAGTTGTTTGGTAGAAATTCAAAGCAAAACATTTTCTTTCACTCAGTAAGTAGGCAACTAGTTCACACATCAGAGCATGAAAAATGAAAGATAATTATTAGTTTCTACCTATATTTTTGGACTGTAGTGTACTGATTTCTAACAGATTTTCCACAATTGCTCCTTCTTCAGCCAGGTGGGTGAGGACCTAAAGGCGACTAAATTAGATTTGCATCTGTTCTGATTCCCTGTGGCTGTATCAATTTGTGCTGAATTAATCCTGCAAATGATGTCTGCCTTCTGCAGCAGAGTGGAAGTACTTAGGGACACGGCTAGCTTCAGAGGCCTCCACAATCCGTGGCCTTTCCCCAAACTGTACGTCCGTTATATGTTCAATTCAGGCAGCTCTAGGGTCACAAAGCATTTCTGGTCAAACAAACAGACTTGTGTTTGTTCCTGTCCTTAATTTTACCCAGCTTAGTGACCAAGCTTAAATCTATCTTGCCAAGTATTTGCAATACTGCAGCACCCTGTCTCAAAGATGTTCCCAGAGCCGAGGGCAAGAAAAGCACCAGCCTCTCCCATCAACTTGTCACTGACACTACTTGGATGAGGGATATGATGCCAATTAGAAACATGGACATTCAGGGCTAAAAATAAGAAAAAGATGTTTTGACAATGTTAAATTTAACCTGACGAGAAAAAAAAAGAAGCTCAGTTGGTTAAGGCTGACCGAGACAAAGCAACTTGCTACATGAGCATTCAGGATGAAGTCTAACTAGTTAGCTTAAGCTAAATCAAATAAATATTAATCAGTTAATTTTGGTTAACAACACTTGTACATTTGAGGTAGGGAATACCTCAGTAACTCCGGCAATCTTAGAACTTCCTAGGCCTGGACCTGCATTTGTATATACATTAAGTTTAAACAGTGAATTAAATCTTATTTTGGATGCAAACAGAGGCTTCTATTAGAGTGGGGTTTGCTGGATCCAATCTGCAAGGTATCTGCAAGCAGGTACATTTTTTTTTTCTTTAATAAGACTATCAAAAGGATACCTTTGACAATGCATTTTTCGTTGATTATAGTTCTATAACAAATATTCAAATATAGTGGGCTTCTGCAAGGCTCCTAGCAAAAAGAGACAATCTGATGCATTACTTATTATTTTCTTTCTAAATTTAGTAACTTTTTAAATTTAAATAGCTCATTTGTTTTTCAAAAACTTCTGAATATTAATTTCACTCTGCAGTTCTACTTTCTATGGTTTTTCAACTCAATAAAACTATATTTTTTTTCAGAAAAAGCAGTGCAATTTTAGGAACATGAAATTCTTTCAGAATACAGCTTCTTTTTTATATAGAATTAAAGTAAAAAGAAAATTCAGTTAAAACTTATTATTAATCCAACCGGAGTCTGGCTTCTACTTTCTATAATTAGTCCTTCTTGCTTTGCTCTCACTTCAATACTCTACTGCTTCACATGGATTAATCTGAAATAGATATTTCCATCATATGCAGCCTTGAACAGCTGGATGGAATCAATGAATTATTCTTCAAAGATTTTTAAAGCTTCATTCAGACTTTTGCAACAATTAATTTCTAACTACCCAAATAAGCAGAACTGATACTCTTTTAAGCTGATCAGTTTTCCATACCTTTTATCATCTCAAGTTAAATCAGTATACAGATTCTGAATACAAACTAGCAAGAGCATACTAACTTTCAGTTAGCAAAAGGTAACTTGGAAAAAACATACTGAGAAATGAAGAAATATGAAGCATTTCTCTGTATTTATGAATATTTCACATGCATCAACATTTTAATGAGCAAAACCCGACACATTATTCCTGTGTGGTTTTATGCTTCCTATTCTACAGAAACCAAGTGTTTCTGTGAATGAATTCACTGCAAAAAAACTTTAAGAAACATAGTTGTCTTCAAAATAATTGTTTTAACACATCTGCAATTCTAGGGTAGAAAATTACAGAAGAGACATTTTTTTCCTAGACACACTTTGCAACTCCATTTAGAATAAATAAGCAAGTTGAAGTAGGTAATTTCTTCGTATAGCTTCATCACTTTTCCATAAGACTTTTTTCCTTTAGATACATTTTATATGCTTAGTTGAATAACACAGATTAGCTTACTCCTTAACCTAATGTGGGTGACAATCAAAATGTTTTAATATACCATTTGAAACTCAAATTGCTTGGAGTAAAAATATATTTATTTATTGAATATAAGCTGAAGCTATGTAGTTTTTTTCTCCACAGAATACCATTTCTTAAACGTATCAGTGATATCTGAAAAGCTAACATCAGAATAAGTTTATTGCCATTAAAACATACTATCTACGGACAAGGCGATTCAGCAGTCTCTCCGCATGAATACCCACACTGCCAACTCTGAAAGACAGAGGGCATTCATTTGCTTTTCAAAAGAAATTACTGTCATTAGAATATGAGCACATTAACTTTTTTTTTGGCCCTACATAATTAAAGCAAACCAATCAGTCATATAATTGATAATCTTGCCTTTGGTGAGGGCTCTCTTCTGCCATGCTTTAGAGGAAAGTGTGAAGACCCAGTGACAGGTTAACTTTGGAGGTATCCATGTATGCACTTCAACAGCAGCAGAGTGATCTCACATCCCCCAGCTGTGCCCACACATCCTCTTGCCCCCTGATTTGGCACAAAGTAGGCTCTCTCCAGGGAAAAGAGGACAGCAACCCCACAGATGTGTGCTTACAGACAGCTCCAGCCCCTGAATGATGGCATGTGAGTCCAAAATAACACTTTGAGCCACGAGAAACAATGGTTCAACCTGAAGTAAACCACTGGACCACCAATAGGTAATCCAGACGAAAATCAACTACTTTGATCCAATGATCTGCTCCTAAGGTGGTAAATTTCTCGATGAATTTCTCGGCACATAACTGTCATTTAGTTTATTTGCATTTCTGTAGCTGTGGTTCTTTTTTACTTATGTAAGAAGGAACTCTTAAAATTTGACTTTAATCCTTAGAGGGAACAATACCTTGCAACATTGATTTCCTTAGGCTAATTGCATTAATTGTTAATTAGTTGTAAGTCATTGCCTTTCACTTTTGTGAGGAACCTTGCTTCCCGGTGTCATGAAGAGAGCGTGGTACGTGAAATTATACAGGGTAAGCCCTCAGTTTTCAACTTCCTCTCTAAGTCATCCCAGTGAAGGGATTCTGGATATGATGCTGGCCAGACACAACTTCTGTTACCTCCAGGAATTTGCACAGTTTGCAGATGGGAAATGTACTCAAAGAATGGACTTGCAATAGCTTGGTCTTTGAATTTAAGAGGAGGGAATTTTCTTTCTTTCTTTCTTTCTTTCTTTCTTTCTTTCTTTCTTTCTTTCTTTCTTTCTAATATCTGTATACAGATATTATAAAGATACAGCTCTCCTCCCAATCTTTCCCAGTTTTCCCAGCTTTTCTCATTCAAAATTCTTTCTACGTCTTTACCAAAATTTGCTACTATTCTTTTTATACCAGAGAACCTTCTTTTTAACATTCACCTCTAAATTTACTGGACGCACAGTCTATAACAGGATATTTAAATTCTTAATCCCTTTCTAGAACATCTTTAATTGTTTGTACTCATGCATTCAAATATTGTTATCTCATAAGGTATCCAGCGTCCTCTCTTCTTTGACACTGACATAAAAATACCATGCACTGTCTCAAGATCTTGACATCAGTAGGTTTTTCTCCTTTTTTTAATTTGCCTATTAGATTGCTCCTCCACAGATTGTCTAATGGACTAAAGCCACAACACCTTTTCCTGTTTTCCAAGGAGAGGGATTAGAGGAAACTGTGACTGCTTTCAATTCCAATTCTATCATCAACCTTTTCACCTGCACTTGTAAAATACTCCCTTTCAAATTCAAAATATGATTTCAAATCCCATTTTTTAATTATTCAATCACAGATTTATCTCTTTCCTCGATTGCTTTTGGTCAGCTTTTGCCTCAGGAAAAACGCAGCATCAGCTAAAATGCAACATGGTCAGAAATATAATACATACAGTAATTTTTTAAACTAGGCTTCAAGAAAACATTCAACACTCTGTGTCGAAGCTTGAGCTTGCAAGCTTGAGCACCAACTATAGAAGCTAATTAAGCTCTCCACAATAATACATATGTCTACCTGTCTCCACAATGAAGTTACTGTGGATTAAAGAAATAAGGCTGTGTGAGTCTGAATGATGTAAGATAATATAACTTTTGAAACCTGTCTCAAATTTGTGTACTCACATATCTTAAATTAATCCCTCAAAATTTTCTGCTGAAGACTACATTAATTGATGCTTTATCAGCTCTGAACACTGCCAGCTCCCTTTACAATCCCTTTACTTTGTAAAATATATATACTGTATATAGCAGAACTCTTGGCTCCTATAGCAGAAAACAAGCATGTATGGAAAATTAGGCTATATATATAATTATGTCAAACTTACAGCACTTCAACTTTTGCCAAGATTATCGGTTAAAAACTTCAATACTTAAATACTTGCAAAGATCATGAAGTCAGCCTCACTAAAATTGCTAATTCTTTGTGTCCCACAGGGGAAAAATGTCAGTGAAACTTAAAAATACAAGGAGACTTTTTATTCCACATCACTGTGAAATTGATGCATCAAAAGTTTATAGAATTCAGCTTGCCAAGCATTTAATATGTGATCACTGAAAAAAAAAAAAGTATAGCAAAATTTACTTGCAAGTTCACCTTTTAAAATAAAAAAAAAGGAAGTGTTTTCTTGCTTAAGCTCTGGTAATAGGAAAAGTAAGATATCAAAACCAGCCTAAATGTGAAATACAGTTAACAAATTAAACCAGTTTGTTACTCACCCTTAGGAAACATGTCGTTGTATCTAACTTTTAGAAACAAGCTCTGGGTTAACTTAATACTCAGTAAACTACAGCCACAACATAAAACCAAATTTCATATCTAAAACAGGTGCAGTTTTTCACACAAAGTTTACTCAAGCTTTTGACTCTCCATCCACCAAAATACCAGCCTTTCAAATTCATCCTTTGTTCCAATGCCCTGATGACTTTTATCTGTTTTATTTATTACCAATAGAACTGCGGTTTCTGGGAACAAACCATGTAATTTATGCTGAGAATTCAAAAGGAAAGAATTACCTTAATTTTCCTATCACTAGGCTAGCTCCATGTTCCTATGAGGAATAAAGCCGTATAAATGAAGCTGTATCACTAACTTAACATGATTTCATAGAAGCCTAACAACCAGCTCTCTAGAACAAAAAATGTCAATTTTTAAAAATCATTCTTCTGACCATAGTTTACAAACAACAGATGGGCCTGAGCCACAAAAACCCTTGCAAAGTTCTGGCTTCTCATATGCCAAGTTCAGCTTCTGTAACATTATTCCTTGTTCACAAGTAGTTCCATACATTCCCTCAGTCATACCCAGACTAGTTTATGATCACACTGGCACTGCATAGAAAAAGGACAAATTACACAGATGTATAATTCTATGTGGTCTTATACAAAAATATTTATTAATAGAAATTCAAGCACTACTTACCACATGAAGAATTTTATTCTCTGTTTCATATACCGTGCAATCCTGAAAAAGTAAAGCAGAAGACAGGTTAAACTGATCCAATCATTCATCCTTCCTCTATTTATCCTTAAAAAAGACTTAAACTGAACTAAAAAGTCTTTAGGACTAAACTAAAGACGTCAAAGTCTCAAACAGAACAGAAAGATTCATGCAATGAAAGTACAGAGCCACCACAGAAAGGAAATACTGATAAACTTTTATATCCATTCACTAGTTCTTGTTGCTTCCTTCCTTGAGACAGGTAATGACCTTCCTCCACTTTACATCCATTTGGCACATACCAGCAAATCACATGTATGCTAGACAAGTGGCTTCAACCAGAAGTCCCTGACCACGGACAAAAATGACCCTCTTCCACTGGCAACATTGAAAGACAGACGTGCCAGCAATAGTCATAAGTAACTAAGGAAGAAAACTAAGCAGAACAATTCCTGCTTACCTAGCTGAACTGACATGTTTGCACACCCTGACAAAGAAGAGAAGGAAAACCCTGGGAGGAGGAAGAAGAGAAAAAGGAACCACTGGTTGTTTATAACACTCTATGCAATGGGAGGAAATACAAAATGCACAGGAAACTGGAGTCAGACCATCTTATTCCATACAGCCTGCTGGGGACAGCATGCATGTTGTCACTTTATGTAGCATGTGAGACAGTTTCTAAAAGCAATACTAACAGATGGGAGGCTGGAAGCTGTGAAAGTTTTTCTGACAGGCCTAAATTTCAGTGGATATAGAGAAATGGAATTAGTAAGGCAGAGAGCACATGAAATCCAACCAACATTGGTGAAAGAACCACTTCTTTCTAAGTTCACCCGATGCTGTAGCTTTATGGTAATTAGTGCGAGCTCTGTTTAGAATGGGTGCTTCATACCCTACCTAATAAGCCACATGAAAAATGTAATTAAGTTTTCGTGTTTTAAGTCTCATTTTTTAAATCAGTTTGTCCTGTTAGAAAAACAACTTTATTATACGCAACTGTTTTAAAAAATGTACTTTTAATCCATGAAACGCGTCTAGTGTTACTCAAGCAAGAAAAGCCAATGTGTTCTTAAGCTTTAAATAAAGAAACCTATGCAGAAGCAGCAGGTTCATTAGGGAGTGTGTTCCTCATAACAGCTGTTGGCATTCAGGAAACATTTGCCAGTAAGTACAGCCGGAAAGAAAATCTAACACCTTTAATTATGTGCAGACATCAATGAAATATTTGCAATCTTAGTTGTAAAACACACATTTCATTGTTATACTTGGGAGGGCACGTAACATTTTTGGTCTGGATGCATCTATGTTCTGCATGGTTTGTTATAAATAACATTGCAAAAATAGCAGGAAGGGATTGTAACAGTTATATTGGGAAAAAAAGGAAATGCTTTTAAGCAGACATAATTATTTAATTGGTAATAGGAAGAGTTTACTATGACTTTAAACATTCAACTTAAAGTTGATACTGTTTGAGAAGTCTCACTACTAAGGGAAGAAGAATTCTGGGTTCTTAAATGCTGGAGAGATTTATTACAACCAAGAAAAGAGTAAATAACAAAGAAGCACTGCTACATCCTTGAAACTTTTCCTCACAATCAGGAAGGAGGAAGCTAAAGAAATATGCTTATTTCTGACAAATCAAGAGTATATAAAAAAATAAAATCATTCTGAATCTAAGGAAGACAGTAAAGAAGGCAGAAAACGTCTCAGACATCCAGTCTATATATAGGGGCAGTTGGCCTCACCCTTAAATTCTCTCCTCAGCACATAATTCCCTACAAATCCAGGGGCTGGGAAGAGGAATCTCCATATGAGTTCATCACATAGCAGACAGCTAATTGTTTATGCTACATCTTCATATTCAGGCAAGAGAAAAATTAACAGCTCAGTAAACCATAAAAGACAGAAACACTGGAGAAGAGCAAATGCAATGCTTAGGTAAAAAAAAAACCAATCCACATTATCATTTTTCCATACATGAATGACATCCAACTAAACATAATCCAAGCATGAACTCAGGGAAATGTGCAGGAATGGAAAGGTCCATGCCCGCATAGCCCAGAGCAGCCCTGAAGTCTAGGATTCAAGGAAACCTAGAAAAGGTCACCAAGCTGATCCTTGCATCGTTAGCAAGCTTGTTTTAACTTCCTGCAGTCAACCCTGGAGACAAGGGCAGAGACAGCTTATGAATGATCCCAAGAGCAAAACCTACATGTCACTTTCTTTCATAGTGAACAGTTTATTTCCCCTTAGATTTTTTAAGTCACTCCACTGCTTTGTGCTTTAAGTAAGTGCTGAGGATAACTTGCTCACCCTCTTCAAACATCCCTTAGGTAGAATGATAAGCTGAAAGCTTATTACCAGGGGCCTTTACCATTTACAATATTGCTTCTTCATACCCATTTCATTTCAACTAAAAGGGCTTAAAGCACTTGCAAACTATAAAAAGAGTAACTAACTATGTAATTAGAAATAAATTTGTATTCTTAACAGCATACCACCCACAGCTGGAGAACATCTCTTTTTTTTCCATACCTAGACTACAAGCCCATATCTTGCTCCTGCGAGATCTTTTAAAATATCTGCGTAACCACAGTACCAAAACATTGCAATTAAGGTAAGAAACAGATCATACGCAAGTTTAACATCAACTATTTTTTACTTTAGAAAAGCAGAAACACACAAAAAATCTGCAACTGAACTTTACTCCTACACAACAATTTGCTACTCACTTAGTGAAACAATGCTGTGATTATCTCCGAACTGAAATACACAGATATAACACGGAGAAGATATTTTACTTTTACTTCTTTAATCTCTGAACTTCACACATATATTCACTGATAAACTATACCTAAAGCTAGGCTATGTGATCTTCATCTAACCAAACAAACAAAACTTCAGCTGAAACAGCATAAGGTTATCTTCTAAATGTGTATTATTTCCTAAAAGATTAATAACACAGATTGCTAATAAAGCAACAAAAGCACTTCTGTGTTAATTTATATTTCCTGAAGACGTAGTCAAATATTTGCCATTATCAGTTTCAGAGAGGAAAATGGGACAGTATCATCCTCAAAGAAAGAGAAATAAAAGGGGAATATGATGGAACAACTTAACTACTAGTATCAGATCCTCATGGACACTCTTTCCAGCTTTGCCTCATAGGCTTAAGATCCTAATAAAAAGGGAAACATGAGGTCCAAAACTGGAAGAAAAAGAAAAAAAGTGCAGTAAGGGAGGAAGATAAGAAGAGCAAGAACAAACCACAACAATCAGGAAGAGGATTCTTCCGCACTTTCAATCCCAGTATAATTTTAAAACCTATTTTTAAAATGAGCAAGACCTATGCTCTGCAACTGAGAGGCATCAGTTACATTTTTTCTAGAACTTCTAACCTTCATGACCACAATTCTGCATTATTTCTACAGAAATTACAAGTCTAATCTGCAAAGATCCTACCATAATGTCGTAAGTAATAATTACTAAAGACACTTAAATTAAATCCACTGAGTAAGACAGCACTGACTGGTGACAATGCTGCAAAACATACACCTCTCACCCCATCCGGCCCCAGACATTGCTAGAACAATTCACACATGCAGCAACACATAAAATAAAAATATTTGTGGATTTTATTTTTCAAAAGCAATGTTTATGATGCTTTATTTTTCTATTTTATTTTCTTCTCCCCTCATTATTACTGCCCTCTTTTTAAACATTTGTCTTAGTATGTCACAAAAGTAGGGAATGGGGTCAGCTAATTACACCAGCACTTTTCTTTAGTCCTTTTCTTTGCACCCTAGTTGATTAATTCCCAACTCAAACTGTGAAGTACTGAGATGCAGAAGACCTCCCAACTCATCCTACTGATTGTATATATATCCCAAGGGAAATAGCGTTCATGCTGTTCTCCAGTACTGTAACTATGGGATAATGCTCAGCAGAAAACACTTCTATTTTTGCATATATATGATCTGGTTTACAAGTCCGAGTCGGCAACCTGTCAGGATTACCTACTGCAATTACCTGTCAAACACTTCTCTTGATACTTGCAGGCTATAATCCTGAAACATACCGTCATTATTACTACTACTACTGTTATTATTAGTGGTTTTGCTACATAGTCTAGGCAGCTGCTGCACTGTACTCTTCTTGGCAGTCCTAAATTCCTGTCAGCTCCATGACTTAACTTCGGAATAATATTATGCTAGCTCAGAAAATAAAATACATACGTACAAATAATTACGGGATACAAAAAGGGAGAATTGCAGAAATATGCTTATTAGTTCTTTCAGGAACAAATCAGCAACATTTCAGCAGTTCTAATAATCCTTAGATCAGAGTGTTCAAGAGAGGGCATAGACTTCTTTCACTGTATTTTCTTGTTCAGCAGAATGCCTTAGTTGCTCATGTATATTTAGTCATTCTAATTTATTTTTTCCTCCAAGGCAAGAATATTTCCTGGGCAGAACTGATACAGAAGCAGGTTACATGACTGTCAAGAACAAAAACCAGATCTCCAGATTCTCAGGTAACATGTTAGCCCAAAAATGGCTTTTGTGAATTCATACGATAGTAGAATTTCTCAAAAGCAGACTTTGTGGTACAGAGGTAGTCAACTGCAGCAACTTGCAAAGAACAAGAGCTTGCCGATAAGAGAGCACTCATTCTCCAGGCAGCTTTCAAGCTGCTTCTGCTGGAGCTTCTTCATTGTTTTTTTCATTTGTTTTTCTCTGCAGTCTAACTGGATTTACATGAAGGTAATTTACATGTGTGTGTTTGCATATATTGCACTTTTTTTACCAGTGTTTTGCTGATATAATGCAGGCAAGACTAGGAACACAATTTTAAAAGTGGTAGTGAAATTGCCTGGGAAATGCATCTTTCATGCGCAATCCCACACATTTTCCACGTCTAGTTTTAAGAGGGCAACAGCTAGATTTTATGTACTGCTTAAAAACAGATGTTGGATAGAATTGACGTCATCATTATTTTGAAGTCATGCAAAATGTTTTAAACTATGTAAATCCAGTCCTCTATCTGTAACAAAAATAATGAACTACATGATTGCTAAAAGAGCATTCAGACTCTCATACATTGCCAAACCTTTGGTATAAAATCTCTCTTAAGCAGTGTAGCCATTGGTTGCAATTAAGCCAAGACGTCCATTAAATTCCTTTGCTTCTCAAATTGATTAAAACTGTAACTGAATCCTCTCATACCAGTATATGTCAAACGGACGGTCTGTCAGTCTTGCTACTTAGCAACAACAAAAAATAATTAAATCGAGAATGCTTAGATCATAACTCCCACTCCCGTCAGCCTCAGCACCACACCATCAAAAATAAGTTGTTCTGGCTTCAAGGAGCCCACTCTGAGCCTGTTCAACTATCACTAGCTCTAGAGAATTCATGGCATTGGCTCTAGAAAGGCTCCTTTGTTTTGAATTCTGCCCAATTCAGCTATGGCAAGAGAGCCACAAGACTGAGGTTTGCTGGAGTCATCACTGAAGGTTCTCACAAAAGTTCTCAACGACAATGACAACAGAGTGTAAAGCTTTGCCAACACATGAAGAAGGCAAAAGTTTCAGAGTCTTCATAGTACCTTAATTTATTATTACCCTTCTTCACTTTTCTCATACCAAGACAGCGGTACATAATTTCCAAACAGGTACAAGGATAAGATAAATTGAGTCAATTTAGCCTTTCACTACTTAGAAAACGCATGAAAAATATATCAAATATAGCTGATGGCAGGATTAAAACAATGACAGCTTTGAAACAATAAACTTGATCAATATAATACAGACTATGGCAAAATGTTGTGTTCTGTAGAGCATAACAATTAGCAAATTGAAGAATATTAGGGAACTCTGCTCAGGCTGTGATCTACAGGTGTCTCCGGGTAATTATTGCAATAAAAAAATCCAAACTGGCAGATATACAGATCTGTTCAACCTCCTCCTTTCCACTCCCCCTTCACAAAAACAAGGAACAAAAAACTCTTTAATACCTCCAAAGCCTCAGAAGCTGGTAAGCAGGCAATGTTTTCTTCTGGCAACAGGCAAAAAATTAAGAGCATGATACAGGCAGAGGTTTCCTGCAGTGCTTCACCACATCTTTGATTTTAAGAGGTCTAAGCAGGACTTTGGATACTAAAGGTGTGGGCCTTAGTGACACTGATAATTACAAATGTTTGGAACAGAGAAAGAAGAGGAAATACATTTTTCCTGTCTCACTACCTAAAACGCAACAGCAAGCTGCTCTTTCTTAAGCTATGCCATAACCTGTTGCTTACATAGGTAATCCTTGGCTGTTGCCATACAAAGTGATTTTTTAAAATCATACAGACATATATAAAATTATACAGACATTGTCTGTATTTCTAAGTGGACTTCCCAGAATGCGTGCTTTCCCCAAATTTCTTCCCACTGAGCTGCTCCAAAAGAGCCTCCCATCATGTCTGTTCCTCCTTCTTCCAACTGCTACAGTCCCAGGGAGGTCTATCCTCAGCTCTCCCCTTTTCTGCAACCTCTTCCCTGTTGCTCAGCAGCCTCCTAAAACCATGCTGCTTTAATTATCATCTCTGTGCAGATGAGTCACAGATCTCTTGTCCCTTCTGTTCACATTCGCAGCTCAGAATCTCCTCCTGGATATTTGCCACCAGCCCTAACACAGTATGCTGAAAAGCTGAAATCATGTTTCTTCCCAAAACCCTCCCTGCTTCCCCCTTTTTTCGCTATCTCTGTCAACAGCTCCACCACCTTATGTCCCACAGGCTCACAACCTGGGTGCCATTTAAAACTCCTCTTCACTTCCCACACAAATCCTGTCGATTTCCTTCCCACTGCCATTCAGAAATACTTGCTTTTTTTCCCAGTTATGGTACAATTATTCAATCTCTGCAGTTTCCTGACACATAGAATCATAGAATGGTTTGGGCTGGAAGGGACCTTTAAGACCATCAAGTTCCAACCCCCCTGCCATGGGCAGGGACACCTTCCACTAGACCAGGTTGCTCAAAGCCTCATCCAACCTGGCCTTGAACACCTCCAGGGATGGGGAATCCACAGCTTCTCTGGGCAACCTGTTCCAGTGACTCACAACCCCACGGTAAAATATTTTTTCCTAATATCTAATCTAAAT
>VZTO01019410.1:24663-58846 GCA_013400615.1 Syrrhaptes paradoxus
CCCCCAAGTCCTTCTCCTCAGGAATGCACTCAATCCATTCTCTTCCCAGCCTGTATTTCTGCTTTCAGTTGCCCCAACCCACACAGGACCTTGCAGTTGGCTTTGTTGAACTTCATGAGGTTTGCACAGGCCCACCTCTCAAGCCTGTCCAGGTCCCTCTGGATGGCATCCCTTCCCTCCAGCATGTCGATTGCACCACACCAGCTTGGTGTCATCAGCAAACTTGCTGAGGGTGCACTTGATCCCACTGTCCATGTCTCTGACAAAGATGTTAAACAACACTGGTCCCAGTACTGACCCCTGAGGAACGCCACTCATCACTGGTCTCCACTCGGACATCAAACTGTTGACAGCAACTCTCTGAGTGTGACCATCCAGCCAATTCCTTATCCACTGAGTGGTCCAGCTGTCAAATCCATGTCTTTCTGATTTAGAGACAAGGATGTCATGTGGGACAGTGTCAAAGGCTTTGCACAAATCCAGGCAGATCATTTCAGTTGCTCTTCCCTTATCCACCAATGCTGTAACCCCACCGTAGAAGGCCACCAAATTTGACAGACCTGATTTTCCTTTATTGAAGCCATGCCGGTTTGTCAACAATCACCTCCTTATTTTTAATGCGCCTTAGCATAGTCTTCAGGAGGATCTGCTCTGTGACCTTGCCAGGCAAAGAGGTGAAACTGATTGTCCTATAGCTCCCCAGGTCTTCCTTATTTCCCTTTTTAAAAATGGGGTTATGTTTTCCCTTTTCCAGTCAGTGGCAACTTCACCAGACTGCCACGACTTCTCAAATAGCATGGATAGTGGCTTAGCAACTTCATCTTATCAGGTCCCATGGACTTCTGCACCTTCAAGCTCCTTAGATCACGTCTTGAATCTGATCTCCTAGAGTGGGTGGTTCTTCATTCTCCCACTCCCTGCCTTTGCCTTCTGTGGCTTGGGTGGTGTGGGCATCCTCACTCTATTATTACTCCCTGGCCCTTCTCACTGAAGCTAGAGCTCATTTATATCTGCAGCATCCCACTCTGTCCTCCCCCATCAAAAACATGCGTAAGAACTGACATAGACAGGGGAAAAAAAATGGTGAGCACACACAACTTAGGATACTAAGAGAAGAGGAAAAAAATTTCTATTGTAAAAAACATAATGCAAGCTATTAAATAAATGCTACATAAAAGGACATGTCCTATGCAACCTACACAAATGCTCCTAAAAGTCTAGAGCCTTTGCCTGAATATTTAATGAACCTGCAGTTCTGAAAGTTCCTAACCCTTGTGTACAAACTAATAGCAATTACCCAGTTTACTGAGTACAAAGAATTGCCTTAATTTTATTTAAACAATCTGCGTGGAGTGGCACCTATCACCATAGTAACAGAATATTTCATGTAAAAATTTAATACAACTTATATAAATCACCCACAGATCAAGCAGTTACTGGGAAAAATTGCTTGTTGGATTAGGAGAGATGCAATGCGTACACTAAGCTCTTCTCTTCTATTTTCTGAAGTAATTTTCTATTTCCAATTATTTTTACCCTCCTTTCTGTAAAAGACATCATCTTGCTTTCCTTTGGGATCTGGTCACATATTTGTTCTTACTTTGCATATAGAGAGTAACACTTCTTCCAGCTACACTGTTTCTAAAATGAGACGGTATACCATTAGGTCAGAAACCATAGCAGCAAGTATTTTAGCACTGACTAAAATCACATTGATACTTGCACACATATCTTGCTAGAATCTAAGCGCTTACATGGTCTAAATTGAATTTCAGCTCGTAGGATGATTTCTCTATGCAGTGACATTCTCAGCAGGCAAAAATAAAATCCACTAAAACTATCATCGGATAAGAGGTTGGAAATGAGGCAAAAATGTTCCATCCAAAGGAAAAAAACCCCACAAACTCAAAACACCCTTCTTTCCACACCTCTAATTTAGAAAAATAAGCATCATGCATTTAATTTTATTACTGACACGCAAAATAGTTTGTAGCACAATGTGTTGTGCAGTTCTTAAGTTTTCAATGTCAGTTCCAAGACTATTTAGATGTAAATAAATTTTTAATTTTTCACTTCTGCTTTTCCTCTAACACTGTCATGAAAAAGAATTCTGGTTTATAAAACACAATTGCAGCAAACTGTTTCTTGTTTCATATAGTGCCTAGGTGGTTATTCTGACAACAGAGGAAATAAAATTAGTTGAACTTGAGAAAAAGTAATGATATTTAGGTAGATGGCATTTCAGGCTCAGCTACGACTTGAATATTTTACATTGGAAAATATATTCTTGATATATTTTTAATTGATTTAAGCAAAGACACATGTACTTCACTTTATATTCCTGAAATAAAGATTGACCCTACACTTTTTCATGCACAAGGCTAGTACTAGCTACCTAGCAACACAAATTTTCTGTAATTCACTATACTGAATTGAAATCTTGCTTCGATGCACTTGGTAACAGAGTCTTTACTGTCTGTGGAAAGGGAAATCAGTTTCCAAATTAAAAGAAATGCAGTCTCAGTCTTCACTTCTACTGATATGACAAACATAATTTTAATCCATCATCATTAATGATTAAATCTAGCATTTATAATGAATTACACAGGAAGCATGGTGATGCCACTCAACACACGCTGACAGTGCCCACAACAATCAGTCTGAGAAAAAAAGGGTTTATTTAAAGGAAACATACCAGATACTAAACTACATTTATCCCCTTCTGTCTATACTTTATCTCAGATTCCACCAATTTTCTGCTACTTTCTGCAAGTGTTTCTATGAGTCCATGAATTAACTCAAGAGTACCTAATTCTTTTACCATCAATCACCTTGACCCATTCAGGTTCCTTTTCTTGGAAAAATTTAACAATTTCATTGATTTATCAGCATATGCCCTATCAAAAAGATCACTCTTTTTTTTCAACAAATTACTCTGCTTTGTGTTTAATTTTCCCCCATATTCAGAGGCTGTCAGTCATTAATCTGGAAAAAAAACAATCAAATCAAAAAGCCAAGCAAGGAGCAGCCCATTTTTGCTTTCTGGCCACTAAACTTCTTATGTACTTAGCAAACTTCTTGGGTTTCGGGGGGGATTGTTTGTTTGTTTGTTTGTTTTTCTTCCATCCACAAGGAAAATAAACTACTTTCTCTAAGAATGGAAAAAAACCCCACAGCTAACAACTTCACAGGACTTCACAGGGTGGATTTTTATTAAAGCGTGCAGTGGCTTCATAAGCTACTTTGAAAATGTCACATCACAGACTACACAAGATTAGGAAAAAAAATACTCTTTAAAGCATATACCTCAATGACAACTAATGAGGCAACAAATTATTTCTAGTAGTGGTTCATTATTCCCTACAGACTATTACTGATGTTTTAACCTTTGAGCTATTCTGTGCCTAATCCTGTTTCAAAAAGGATTCCAAAACTTAAATCAAAAGACAACAATACACACAAGTATGCCATTTCCAGGGGAAAAAAAGTATCATAAAATAGCAGGAATAAACTACCAGAATCAGAAAAAAGGCACCAATGTTAAGCACCTTAGGCACTTTTTACATTACATTAAATTACATCTGAAATTTTCCATAAAAATGTGCTATAGAGAAATAAGTTACTCTTACCATGAAAAAGAGAAAAACATTGCTAAAGAGCACAAATTGAAACTACCTTTATTTAGCTTCTTGTAAACAAAAAACAGTTTCATATTTCCAACAATCCTTTAAAATCTTTTTTACCATACATATCATACATTGACTTCTCAACGTAAAGAAACAACTGCACAGGATAATATGTATCCTGAAACACCACTACTTCCGAACACTGTTTTGAACCTTATGCAACAGAACATCTTGCATAAGAGCAGCACTTGAAGGGTAGAAGGTGAGTCTAAATTTCTGTCACTGTTACTTGCAATGAGTTACAACATTCTGATATGAATACCATTTGGATTCCATCTACTACAGGCAGATATTGTCTGGGTATTGTTTTCAAGAGGGGCTTTTTTTGTTCCATTTTGAGTTTTCACATCTATTTAGCTATTGACTTGTACAACTACCACCCTACTTGTACACTTATCAGAAACAGGGCATTTTGTATAAAGAGTGTACTATGCATACATATATTTAAAATTACAAGAATGTGGACACCTCACTATGAAGTATTTTTTATTTAAAAAAGGGAGGAGGGAGGGGATTATTACCATAGCAAGCTAACAAAGATTTTCCTGCAAGCATTTGATAACAAAGTTGAAGCGGAATGAATAATGTTGAAAAATAAAATTTAAAACTTCAAAATTTAATGCATACGTGTTTCCATCAAGCACATGTTACTTTGAAAATCCCAAGAATCCGGAAGCGCAAAGCAACTTTAATGAGGAACCAAACATTCACACCACTAAACTAACGGTACCTGAGGTAATTAGCTACTTGGTTTGACCTAAAATTCAAAAATTTTAAGCTATATTTAGCAAGTCCTTAAAGTCCTTAATAATTAGGACTTAAAAACAAAAATGAGGAATTGTGATAGAAGTTATTATATGACAGATACTTTGCAACAATAGCACTAAGGATATTAATTATTTTTTCTCTGTTCACATTTGATACTATCCTAACAAAATGAATACAACCATTTTATATTATTGCATTTGGATATTGAGTTGAGGTGGGAGGCTAAGAAAGTAAATTCCACTTTTATGCTTTAAACTGGAAAACAAGCCTGCACTTAGTGCAGACTTAACATTTGAAACATTCATCACGTAAGTTACAGCCATTCGATTACAAAAAAAAGCAATGTTGTACAAAAATAGTGCATTACTCAAAAAATAATTTGTGATTATTTTCAATACACTTTATCTAAAAGATAGCAATGGCTAGAAGCCCAATAAAGATTATCCCTCTATCATGGGAAGTGAGTCCATCAGGGCATGGAGTATATGGACTCTTACTTTTTTGAATCTCAAACATCTTTAAATGGACAACAAGCTCCAAATAACTCAGCTGAGGCAGTGCACAGGGTGTATGAGGGCTTTTAGCTCAACATCCCCAGCACCTATATGTCCAGACACAGTATTTATGGATGGTTGTCTTGGTCTTTCCCAGCTATCTTCCATTCTAGCCACCGCCTTCCAAATTGCATTGCTCAGGTTGTCACCCTGTGTCATCCGAAATCTGACTTTACCTCCAAACATAGCTGTGAGACAAACAATGTCAGAAGTATGTTCTGTGACAACAGTGAAAGCCAGATCAGCAGAAAGATACTAATTGTGCAGCGGTAGCCAGAATTAAGCACGGATGTGCCCTATTACCACAGATGACAAAGGAATGTTGCAAGTCATGACAAGCTTTGCTGAGAGATACATAATCAAGATTAACAGATTCTTTTGTTCTTGTTATCTCCCCTCTCCTGCCCCAGCCAGGTTCAAGACAGAAGTTAACAAGGAGAAAACCACACCAGATATTTTTCGCAGTTTAAGATGTTTATTCAATTGTATAAAAGCAGGGAATGTTTGCAGGGAAATTTGGAAGCCTCATCTATACAGAGGATGCACTGTATAGAGATGTCCCGATTGCCGGGAAGGGTTCTCTAAATCTTCCCTGCAACTGAGCTCCCCAGCAACTGCGGATCTGGATGATGGTAACGTATTAATAGTGCAATTGGTGATGTATCTTTCTTAATCACTATTGCTAACTCTATGTAGTAATGATCAGGTGCATTACCTTACTTTCTGCTTGCTACAGTAGTTCGCTTATTACTTTGCTGCTTTACCTTATCTTGCTTTAATTTATTTTCACTGTAGTATTTTTCTCATTATTTTATCACTTTTAACATAAGTAAAAATAAGCTTACTTCCTCAATTTGGTGCCTGTATCCTTTGTGGCAACCCCATCGATTGGCAAAACACCCTGTTACGCAGAATTGCTTCCACCACACAGTCCCTCTTTGAAAAGGTGTTTAGGCAGAGAAGTAATTGCAGTGAAGCTTTTATAAAGAAGTATTTGCAGGCCTACAGCTATGCTTCTACTGGAACATCTTGCTAAGTAAATCCCACAAGACATTAAAGCTGCGAGATAAACATCAGTGGTTTTAAAACTAAATAAACACAGCAAATCATTGCGAAAGCTGATTAAGGAAAGTAAGAAACCTGACGAATGCTGCTAATGATCACTGCCAAAGATCACTGCTAAAAAGCAACAATAAGAACTACAGTGTTCAGCAGTAAAGTTTTCTTTAAATGTCTGATAACTTACAAAGTCAATATAAAATTAGACTTTTCAGATATTCCCACAATTTCCAGTGTTTTAATTCTAAAGAAGTAAGCTTCTTCAGTGAAAACTTAATGGGCTCCTGAGGAATAAGGGTATTGAGAATGATAATAAAAGCTACCTAGATTGCCTAAGAAAGCAATAAATCCTGTACTCCTTACAGTTATCATTGTAGCTACTGGTACCTTTCTAAAACAAAACAAGCACACTTAAGAGGACCAGTTCCTGGCACGCTCTGAAGCTGAGGACCCAACTATTGAAGTCACCAGCAAGACTTTAATGAACACCATAAATACAAGGAGTCACATTCTTCCTTAATGCATTTGGGATTGGAACACTTCTGCTGACGCAAATCTAAATTCATGAATGAACCAAAAGGGAAAAATGCACAACCCAAAACAATCTCACACACGTTCCCCTCAACCTGTACACCTATATCCCTTTAACACCTATCTTGTTCCATTCAGAAGGAACAGGCCTTTTTTACTTATTGCAGTGTAAACAGAGAGTACAGATAATGCTCAGTCTCTGTGTGGGATGCTCCTATGGAGAGGTGTAGGAGAGAAAGCCAGAGAATGCAAAGGAATAGTAGCAAAAATCACCACAGTCTTCTGGCTTTGTTTGTTATTTAAATCCTTTTTTTTTTTAATTTCCTCCAGTGTTCTGCTGCCAGGCAAGAGTTGATTATAAAAATGAAACAAGAACGCAAGCCCTGAATTAAACGAGCCATCAGCAAGGAGGATGCTATTAAGAGTGAAAACCTGCAGGAAGTTCCTATGAAACAATATCCTAAAGTCCTACGGGGGAGAAAAAAAATCCCTAAGCCAAAATAAAACAGCTGCATAGAAGCAAATGATTAGTGTGAATGCAAAGCAGGTTACAATAATAACTTGCAGTGCTCTGGGAGACCTGATTCCACTGGCAAATATCCACTGCACGCTGGCCTACTAGTTGGGTCCTGGGCAATGTGCAACACACATAGAAAATGAAATGGTTAAAACAAAGTATGTGCCATTCTGCATTTTATTCCAAAGCCTGTGTATAAGTAGGTATTATAACTCCAACTTTTCTAATTATTTAAAGGTTAAAGCACAGACAACCAACAGATTTTCTTAGGCTTCATACTTAAAGAGCAGTAATTCGGTCATTTCGTTTCCTCGTTATCCATTTAGCATTGATAATTGGGGGAGAGAACCCAAGAACTCTTAATTCTATGAAGAAACACTGACATTACTATTAGTCTCAAAACATGCAAATAATTCAAGAAGCCAGCTTAATTTTAGCTTTTTATCCTCCATCTTGACTAAAGAATCATTTTTTTGGATAATAAATCTGAACATTGTCTGTAACTTAACCAAAAAATAACCCCCTAGTTTTCGGTCTTGCCAGTGCTCAGTTACTGAGGTAAAAGCTGGAGTTCTATTTTTAAATTGTATGAATGTCTTAAAAAAAAAGTTAAAGTTATAAGAAAATGTAGACCGTTTTTAATAAACCATTAAGCTTTATGAAAATCTGTTGTTAGCTACTGTTACAAGACCAATTGTAACATTGCCTTCTGTAGGTCTTTCACAAACAAACAACAAAAATTTAATCTAATTACAAATTATTGTAAGTTAGTGAAGTATTATAAAGTACTTTGCATACAAAACAAAATGCATTCTCAGACAGAAAAAACACCTGATAAGGTGATACTGAAACATTCAATTTACACCCCTAGGAAAGCACAATGAGGAGTTTCGCTGTGTTCAGTGATCATATAAAAGAAAAGCTCAGCGAAGACATTTTGAAATGCTATGCTGGAATGCATTTGTTTTAAGTAGAGATCAAACCACATGTGTTTGGGACTAGTAATGGAATTTTTCATTATCATTCTTCTGACTACAGCCCGATTCAATTTCAGAGCATGCTTAAATTTAGGCACATAAATGCTCCTTTTGACTTCAAAGTATGTATTCATATACTGAACTACTTTCTGATTGGGGAATCATGTCAGTTTTGGTGAAGATAAAACTGCTGTTCTCCAAAGGTGTTAAATAGTAATATTTGCTCTCATTCACACTGAAAAATACACATAGAGAAATATTTACCTACACCATAGTGAATTAGCAGTATCATGGATAGGGATGAATTCGTAAGAAAATGAACTGACATTGAGCTAATTCCTGGGAAACACTGCAGCGGTTGCTATTCTATCCACCTTCTCACTACTAGTGGGCACATGAAAACGGACCAGGTGGCTCTTCCCCTCAATTAAAAAAATAGACAGTGATGTACAGCTACTTCAGTGGAAAGTGAGCAGCCTGGCCAAGGGGAAGGGATGCCCTCTATGCCCCCTTTTCCCAGAGTACTGACCCCTTCTCACAGCTTAACAAGGGCACAACAAGCCACAGGAGAACAGATAAAAAATATGCACCATGCAAAAGCCGGCAAAAAAAAAGAAGGCTTGAGCTCTTCTTCCACAGCCACCACAACTGGCACCTCTGTCCCAGTTTGAGGCAGGGTGATGGTGAGAAGACTGGTGGGGAGCGCGGGGGGGCTGAAGGACTGGTGAGGCGCCCCTCGGCCCTTGGAACTGTGTGGCCTGTGGGGAGCGAACAACCCATGCATGCCACATTTCCACATCAAAAAGCCCACATATAATTGAGGGAAAATTATTATTATTAATAATAATATAGAAAAGTGAGAAACCTTCATTTCCCAAGCATGAACACATGAGACTAGCAATACTGCTCTTCTCGAACTCAGATGGGAGGCAAACTGAACTAATAGTCAGTTAGTTGGACACATTTATGAAAGGGTCAGAGAAAAATGTATTTCTTCTATAAAAGGGAGAGTACCATCATACAAAGTCATGAGGAGAGGCCATAGGAATAGTTTAGCTTTTCTCAGTTCGGAGTGACATTTCTGAAAACCAGAAAAAGTCTTCTCAGTGCTCCTACCTAGCTCACTCTCTCCCTTCTTCTACACTCCGTCTTCCCAAGTGAAAACACTGCTTTGAAGGTCTGTTTGGCAGCAATGGCCCCTTCCCTCTGCTGTTGCTGAACTGCCAGGAGAGGCAACTCTCTCTGGACTCTTTTCCCTCCACATGATGGGCACCACTGCACCGCATGGTGAACTGAAGGTATAAGATGGTACCAAGGCCCTTCACAGTCATCAGTAGCAGACTAGTCTCAGAAATGCATGCATGGGGGTAAGTGATGACACTGAACCGAACAGAACTACTTTAAGTTCCTAGGTTATTTTCACATAAACTGGTATAAATATAAAAATATAAAGATTTAAAGAAAATTTTGAGTTTCAGCAGAGCAACAGGCAATGATAGGGACAGACCTGAACCACACACAGAGAAACAACTGAAGGGTGAGGAAGGTTCTCTAGATTGGACTCCTAGATGAAGCCCATTAAGCAAGTGCTTCTCAGTACCTACTTCTGGATTTCTTGAAGGTAGGATATACAAAAATATATACAAAATATTCTAGCACTTGTGTCATCTTAACAGGTGTCTAGAGGATATGAATTGTATGAAAGAGCAGATGACTAAACTCCAATACATACAGACCTTTTGCACCCAACAATTAAAAATCAAAGACAAAATATAAGAAATTAAATATGCAAATTATCAAGTAGATTTCACAAATATATAGTGATGATATTAGGCTAGAGAACTCAAGGTTAATCTTGCTACTGAGATACACAGAGGCATATACACAGTTAAATCCAAAGTAGTATTATAAAACCAGGAAGCAAAATTTTTATAAAGCATTCACTAAATACTAAAGTTGTTAGACAGTGATATAGATAGAGTAACACAAAATTGTCTGAAGAAGGCAATGGCCTTTTACTATTTAGGAGAAAATAAATTGCAAAGCAGATGGTCTCATACCTGTTGTACTATTGTTGTTAGTTCCAGACAGAGCTGTATGACATTATTTCTTGTTACTGAGTAATCTGTGACAGCAGCAAAAGGTGATCTAAAAAAAAAAAAAATTAAATGTTGAATACTACTAGCATATGTCCATTTCCTTTACTGGTGCACAATGCACTTAATACACATTGGCTTTAGAGATATTAAAATCACACAGAATACACAAAATGTACTACTAAAATTGTAAAATACAGGATACATATATGTGGAAAATGTCCATTTCTCTTTGGTTTTGTAGTTTTTAAGTTCCTCTTCAGGAAATTCCATTTATAAAAGCATTACTTCTCACAGCCTTCCAGTTTACTTCTGGACTGCCTTTACTCCCCCAGAAAAAGTGCACCTTGCCTTCTAGATTTGTTTGGGAATACCCTCATAAAGGCAACCAGAAGCACCTCTTCCACCTGTGATATGAATGGTGTCCAGATGTGAACCAGACCAGAAAAGCATTTGGCTGATTCACTGGGATTCTTGGGACCTGATCTAATATTTGCTAAAAGTACTGGAGGGACTCAGAAGAAGTAAAATCTTTATCCAAAGGAGGGAATGGCATTTAGAGACAGAGATGCTCAGAAGCAGCTGCAAAGGCTTAACTGGAGGCACAACCTAACATCCACCGAAACTGTGCTTCCATCAGAAGTGCTTAGTCAAATTAAATGTATAATTCAGTATCTAGAAACACCACCTACATGGATCCTATACTTTAAAACTTCATGCTACAATGTTTAAAATGCTTGTCTACCTAGAAGCTTGCTTGTTTTCTAGAAGCACTGCTAAAATCCATTTGGTTAGTGAGCCTGGCAGTCATCTGATTTCTGTAGTACAAATCTGTGTTAAACTATCAACTCAACTTGGACTATTTTCTATATGGAAGAAGTAGCCAAACACTAGGCAGGACTGGTATTTTCTCCAAGAGAAGTCAAGATTTTTACTTCATCAGTGCTGCAAATGAGGTTTTTATGGGCATTATTAGCATCGCAAAGATGGTGTTTCTCCCTAATATACCTGCTTCAAACATTCAAAACAAAAAAAGGTGGCAAAGAACCACAAGGATTGTCACGTCTGAATAAACTACCAACAGATCATGCAATGTGCCAAGATGTCAAAACTACACTTTAAGTGTGGTTGCCTTTAAATTAAGCTGGGTGACTAGTTACTTCCCCAATTGCTTTTTTTCATCACACTTTAGAGCATATATATTTGTATAACCTTTAAGAGTTCTACAGCACTGGTTAGTATTATGCTTCCCTCATTTAAGGCTAAAGTTTCCAGTACAAAGAACTGTGGTATAAGCACGTCCAAATGATTACAAATATAGTTCTCCTGGTTCTAAATAGTTTTCTAAGTTTCTTTTCCGCATGCAGAATTGCTGACATTTTAGTGCAGGCAGATTTGGAATTGTCCATTAATAAACCCATGTAAACTTCCCTATCTCCACATGCTTCTTCTAATGCCCTCTTTCTTCTCCAGGGCTCCCAATCCAGTCCTGATGGTTCATAAAACAGAGTGAATTTTGAGGTGCATACTCAAGTCCAGTAGCTTTAATTTGATGTAATACATCATACAACAATATGTACTTTCTGCCCATATTTTCTAGGAAGAAAAGCAGTAAATTATTTTTTAAATAAAAATACAGAAATTTGAAGCTAGGCAGAGTTTAAGAAACATAAAAGCAACAAGAGAGTGAGAACTTAGTAGACAACAGGTGAGTAAGTTCCAAAAGGTGCCTTACAAAAGCTATTTGTCACAGACATATATCGCAATTCAAAGTCCAGGTTTTATGCAGTATATGTTAGCTGTGCAGTAGGTACACACTACAGCAAGCCTACCCACAGACACATGCACAGAGTGCTACTGAAGTTCAGGAGACATGTGAGCATATTAAAGGATAAAAGGTAACTGAACTGCTTGGTTATGAACCGTACTTCTGTTCTAAAAAGTACATTAGCCAAGATGTACAAAAACACTGGTATTTTTCCTTTCACAGTTGTAACTGTTAAGGTTCTGAAATCTACCTGAAACCTTCATTTACAAAGGTCATGTTCATTTATGGACTCACTTTTATTGAAGATGAATGGAATCAAGCCAGCAAATGGTATTATTTTATTTTAAGTATGGATGTTAATACAATTTGAACCTCGAATTACACAACTGGAATCTATTTGACACTTCAAAGCCTCCAGCATTTCTCTAAACAAAATCACACGGTAGGCTTTGGCTTCTAATACCACATCATCTTCCCTCATACTTTTACAATTTAGTTTGGTTTCACGGCTCATGAGGAAAATAATTGCATTTTTACTGTCGTTGCTCTTAGTGAAGATCGTTAGAAATGCCCCAAATAAACTTTGTTGACATTAAAGAATAGGCAAAGGGACTTGAGACATTACTCATTTTTGTTACACTGACGTTTACACAGTGAAGATTTACTGAAAATGGCATGTGAAGCAGGCAGCAAGGGTACCAGCAGGAGGGAGAAGACTACTAAAAATCAATAACTAATATGTAACATTTTGAAAAGTGCTTCACGACTTGGAAAGGTAAGGAGACAGGTCCACCTTATACAGACTTTGCTCCTGCAGAAAATGTAAAAGGTCCTTGAGCTGCCTCCTCTGTAGGTCTCTTTAGCTCATAAACTGACTCTCTCACACCAGTTTCTGCCAGTGCCTCTCTGGGGTATTGCCTCAAACCAGAGCAGTAAACCTGCAATTCCCTCTCCTCCTCCTGCCCAGCTCAGACCACTTTCCTGGAGGCAATCTGCACACACAACTATACAGCCACTACTGCACAAGCAGCTAGGGAAATGGTAAGGGCCTCTTTAAATATTTACTACCAAAGGAAATGTATTTTGGTATTACAACCCAAGCCCCAATTTCAACAGTGAAAGTCCAGCAAGGCTGTATAACAACATGCCAGCAGTTTCAACCAAAATATCAACAGAAACTTCATTGTAGGATGACTGACTGGATTTCATAAAAGACAGTGCGGAACAGCAATCTAACAAAAAACCTCTTCACTGATATCCACTGATTGTAATTTTAATACAGCACAATATTATTGACTGTGCACGGATGAAAGGATATATATAAATGCAAATAAAGTCTACATAAACCATAACTTTTCAAGTGTCTGCTAAAACAGTTTACATCTCAAGGCATCAGAAACACACAAAGTAAAAGGAGTTCCCTGTTTAATTAGACCACTTCTCTGTACTTCTACAAAATTATTTCCTTGGCTTGGCTGAGCCATTTCCATCAGCTTACAATTTCTACTCTTTTCTTTCAAAGCTACATCTTTCGCAGTCCCTTGGGCCTTCAAGTCTCCTTGAAGGTACCTCCTATGGCTCTAGTAAAGCAAAGTCTCTGAGAACAACTGCAATTTTCAACACATATGCTGTCCAGTTCAGTGCTCATTAAGTTAAACAAGAACTAAAGAACTGCCTTGGACTGGGGCCATATGTTGCCCCACTTCCTGCTGTGGCATTGACCTCAGTGTCCCCTTATCTCACCACTCAGTCATTTCCAAGACCTTTTCCAACATACATTGCCTATTTGTGGAACCTTTTTAACTCAATTTTTCTTGTAATTTATTTGTTCTTCCTTCAAAACTTCCTCATGATTCTCTTCCTTTGCAACATCCACATAAAACATCTTTATAGCTCCACAGCACACTTACCTGACCACATGCCCTTTCCTCATCCAGACCTCTGCTAGTTTCCCCTTTCCATTCTTTGTCTACCCCTTCTACACCTGGTATCTTAAGGAAAGGAGATCTATGCACTCACATCAATTATTCTGCACACACGCAAAGGATGTTTTTGCCCTTGTTTTCTCCTTTTCTCCTGCCTTGTCCTTTCCAACATTTGAAGCCATTAGGCATTTTCAAACCACTTTCACAAGCAGGTAGGTAATAGTTCTCAAGGATAATTAAGTTCATACATGTTTTGTGATCATGCATGCAACTGGAAAAAATGGAAGCCTCTTAATTTTTCCACTGTGCAAATCCACATTGTGAGACTGCACCTTATTAGACACCACAGATTCCAGTGAGATGAAGAGCTTCTGAATATCTCGTTCACAGGGGAAAAACAAAACAAAACAAAACAAACCCTCACAATTAGTGCTTATTTAAAAAAAAAATTAAAGTCAATCAACTTCAAGACCCTAATCTATAGCAAATAAGGTTTCCCTAATACTAGGCATGACAGAACTACTGGTTCTTTTCACGTTTTTTCAACCAGTGTTTGAGATAAACAATAAAACCCCTCTGAAAGACGAATTTGTTTATACATGCAGGCTGTAACACACTTGCATGTATGTATACACTTTTATGAATTGAGAGCTAATTAAAATCTTTAGCAGTATCAAGATCTTTGAGAACGAAAAAAAAATGTTATTATCTAATATTAATTAATTAAGCCACCAGGAAGGACTGGTAGAAAAAAACAGCTACATCAATACAGCACAGCTAATTTCCTCCCAGAATTAAGAAATAATACAATTCAACAGCTATTAATACTCACAACTACTGATTGCACATGAAGGAAAATTCTTCCCAAACAATTAAAAAGAGATGTATATTGTGAAGGAGATGCATACACTTGGTATTTCTACATTATCAACATTTTTAGCCTCATATGCTTTAATATCCTCATTTGTCTTCTTCATCTAACATTTGGTTAGGGGAAATTGGTACATAGAAAAAAACTTTCACTTTAAAAAGTCACAATCTGGACAAACACAGACTGCTGTTCTTAAGAGTATTGCCCCGAAATAAAAGTTAATCATATTTCACTGCTAGTTGTAGTACTGGGCTATTTTATAACAATAGACATCATGAGGGGTTTCAAGCCAATATCATACTTATTTTAGCATCCTAACAAGGGAGAACATCCTCAGAGCAGTTTGATTAAACACAGTAGTCCAAATTCTTTTAAAGAGAGAGGTAACCAAATCGTTAATATAACTCAGTCTTCAAAAGTTGCACGGGGTCAAATAAAAATCTGAATGTACAACATTGTTGCATATATATTTGTGC
This sequence comes from Syrrhaptes paradoxus, assembly GCA_013400615.1. NCBI lineage: Eukaryota > Metazoa > Chordata > Aves > Pterocliformes > Pteroclidae > Syrrhaptes > Syrrhaptes paradoxus. The sequence goes on from VZTO01019410.1 coordinate 39,892, forward strand.
CAAACCAGCTAAGAGTCATAGTTTAAGGCTTTCATGAAACAAACATTTTATTTGTATTTTTAATGGAACTGCTTTATGTAGAATCAGGGAGGAATGCAGTAAAATTCAGACTGGATAAAGGAATTCTTTAAATGAGTGCTCTGTTAAACATTTACAGCTGTTCTAGTAGCACAGTAGGGTTAAGTACCATAGCATTCTTAGGCAGCACTTAATGACAAGTTTGGCATACCATTCAAACAAGCATAAAGGGAAATGCATAAAGGAAATACAAGATTCACAGGTTTAAGACCAAAAATCAATCTACTGAAAGCACATTATTTGTGTGGTGAGTAAAGAATGGCTCAACTCATTGGTTTCTTTTTGTTTGGTTTTTCATTTGTTTTCCCCCACCATCTTGTGTGCAAAACAGATTTACCCTGTCAGGACAAGCCATAACTAAGCACAGCTAACAGGGCTATATGAAGTCTCTCATTAAGGAAAATCTAAAGCAGTAACACTTTCTTTGTAAGAAGTTATGGGCTTGCTAACATTCAAGCATAACCTTCCCAGTGAATGCTCCTCTTTACTTAAAAAACCAAAACAGTCACACCATAAACATCACCAAGGCTCATTCACCAACAACAATGAGACAAAGAAATCCAGCTGAAAGTATTTTACCTACAGTGGAAGAAAATGTATGCATTGTATGTGTCACCATGGTAAAAAGAAGGAGATCCATTTTTGAGTGGGGAATGCATTCTGCCACCATGGGGCTTTCAAACAAAGCAGGCTTAAAGGGTGCGCTGAACCCTAACACCTATAATTGTTCATACATAAACAAAGAGTGTTTACATCATTGCAGGCTTCACTTCTCTGGACAACAGAGCACCACCAAAAAAAGTTTACACAGCCCACAGTGAGGCTCGGAGGTTCTGTTCTGCTGTCCAGAGTTAACCACTGAACCATTCAAATGTCCTCAACTTTAGGCATAGATTTTAGCTTTACTGAACAGGATTTAGGAAAGTGCTTTGCAGAATGTCAGCGCATTTAAGCCCAGGACAAAATGACTTGCCCACCTGGGTTTAGAAGTCAAAGGATTACACCCAACCACTCTGTAAATGGCCCTAAAAGCAGACCTAGGCTTGCCAGAAAGGCCTACTCTGAAATTTTACATTTTGTTACTACTCTCAGCAATTTGACCCCTATCTTTTATATGACCAACAACTTCTATTTACCACTGGGCTTTTTGTTCATCTCCTTGTTCTATTTTGTTCATGTATCATGTATCCAGACAGCAGTGGTAAATTAATCAGACTGCTGCACATTTGTCAGCCTGCTAGCTTTTCTCTGGCCACAGCACTGAAAGTCTTGAATACAAAATCTATCTCCACAAGATCTCTTTGTTCCTACTCCTTAGAGTTCAGTGTAATCTGCAGCAGCAGTTTTTTATTTCCAAAAGGGGGATAGTGCTTGGATGAAAAACAAGGGATACAGGAGAGCTGCTGTGAAAGACATATTGAATCACTGCCCACACAGATGGCCAAGTCAAACAGTACACTAAAAAAATCCAGTGTTCCTTGACAAATCCTAGTTCACGACCATTACAATCTGTGACACAACAACAGACGCAAAATGTTGTATTAGTTATCTCATGGAAAGTTGATTGCATTTTCATAAATTCTTAATTGAAAATAAACTACCACACTATCTTAGTTGTGTCTTTAATGAAGACTCAATTAAAGTCCTAAGAACAATGATCTCTTCCTCACTCCTATTCTCTAAGTCCATGTTTACAGTTTATGCAGATATTACTATTTGCTAAGATCCAAAACATTTGTCTTGATGCTGCACAAGATATAGGGTATAAGGAGTCCTTGCTTCAGATAACACGGCCCAAGCACTACAGAGCAGGCAGAAGCAGGAAGCCCAAAAGCACAACTAAGAAATTTTTCTTGCTTAGTACAGTCAGCAGGAAATACAGATTTCCAGTGTGTTTGGTTGACAAGACAGAAGTGGGGTGGAGGTGAATGAAGACAACACATCAAACCAAGAGCAACATGGAAGACGGCACCTGCAGAAGCAAGGGATGCAAACAAGATGTGTGCTGGCAGAGCAAGGAGGCAAGATGGGCAGAGACAGAGCTTATGCAGCTGCCACCAAATGTCACCCCAGGCCAGGTTCCCTCAGTATCCTTCCTCTTCTACAAAGAGCATTAATATTCTTCCCAGATAAGACTATAGTAATGAGGTCTACTTGTTAAATCTAGCTGTCCCATGAAAGAAAAACATATCATGTACAGTGAGACTTGAAGGAAGAAAATGAGGTGCTTAAAGGATGTGTAAAAGATGCTGTTGCTCCCAAGGTTGCCTTCACTTTGCAGCAGCTTCTGACCTATTAGGAGACAAACTCAACATTGTGCCAACTTTTGATGAAAATACAACCTTCTATCTCTCTGTCAGATGGTTTGGTAAATTCTGAGAGAAAAAGTATTGGATGAATCTGAGCACCCTTCAATCAGGACTCACCGCAATTTCAGTAGTACAACCAATCAGTAGGAGCAAATTAGTAAAAAAGGAATGAGATGTGAGTACAGTACAAGAGCTGTCCATGTCCTAACCAGAAAGTTAGTTATAAGCATTGCTCAATGCTCTAAACTTGGAGCTCAGGAGAATCTTTCTGGGATCCCTATTATATTATTGCTTTTTAGTTCATTTTTGCCTCTGGACAAATACTAGGAAGTTTCCACTGGTGTCGCTGAAGACACAAGTAACAAGGTAAAGTCCTAACATAATTTTGCTAAAAGCTGAAAAAAGTAGTTTGATTTTCAAAATCATCCATGAGTTCAAGGTGCTTTTAGAGCAAAAAAGCCATGGATGGATGACATATATTTAATTCAGAAATTTCAAAGGGGCAGTGAACACTGACACATCCACACACAAAGCAGTACTTTTACAAAGTGGTTTTCAGGTGGACTGTAAGTGTGTGCTGTAAGAACAAAACTTTACCTGGGATTAACAGATATAAATATGTCTAATTTCAATTTCAATTACATGTGCAGATACTACTAGATATACTACTGTACAGAAAAAAATACTTTTATGAGGTTAGAGATAGCTTTATGCCATAAAATTGCAAAGCATTCATGTTGTTGATCCACAATAGTGAACTCACAACAATAATCCTACTTTAATTTTACATTTTAAAAAATTCTCCTTGTTACGCCACATTTAGCTTGAGGGACATAAAACTCTTTACCTTAATTTTTATCTTTACATCAGCTGCACACATTTTTCAATTGTGTTTTTTCTTCATTTTTTCTAACAGTTTTCTTTAACTATTCAGTTTCTTTTCCTTTCAAACATGTTTTTTTAATTGTCAGCATTCCAGTTTTCCTAGATCTTTCACTATCTATTTCATATTTTGAACACTGTAGTAAAGAAAAAAAAAAGATGGAGATCTGTACTCATTACAATTGCCACATGGCTTCTAGACTGTAGCATACTTTGTGATCAAGAGTGTAACGCAGAGAGTTTTCCTTGCTTGATCAGAGTGACCATTAACAGTATTTACCTTCCTCCTGCTTTGACACCAAACAACAAACTTGTGTGTGTTTTTGCTGCAATTCAAAAGAAACATTGAGAAATACATTTATCAGAACTACTATACATAACCTCAGCAAAACAAATATATTGCGCAGAAAGCACTGAGGCTTCCTCCCCAGGATGGAGCGCATCAAGTCCTCTAAAAGGCAGAAGAATTTCCAGGAACCTGACACATCAGAGAAGAAGGATTCAGAAAAATGGCACACATTACTATTCTAAAGAATACAACTTTCATGAACTACAGGAATAAAGACTGAAAAGGACATCAATGATCTGACTGGAAGTCTAGAACACCTGAATGTCTGTATATATTATTCCCTAATTCTTGAGAAGTATCACTGGAGACATTTCAATGTGAAGTTGCTTTGAATATCAGATAAGTAGTTTGCGGCTGTAACCTGAAGTGTGGTTTTTCCATCCAGCCCAAGAGCTAAGCTAAGTGTCAAGTGGAAATGCACCATACTTTTCACAAAAGACTCTCACAGTTTTCCAAAAAAGCACCAATCTCCATACAGAAATTCACTTGGAAGAATTTGAAGATTAGGGAAAGAGTACAAAATAAAACATTATTAAGCTAAAATATTTTTGAAGTCTTCTAGAAGAGAAGATAGATGTTGTGGGCTAAGAACATAACAGGAAATTAAAATTAGTCTAAAAAGTTTAAGGACATAATCCATTAGTGTGATGACAGTTTCTTTACACGACATTATCAGAGAGCTATTTTATGCTCTTCGATATCATCAGCCAATAGAAACCTCTTTAGAAAACATCTAGAATTCTATACTAAGGTTTCCACTTCCTCAATGAAACTAAACCAGATGACTTTTAATGCTTGGCAATTAAAGGCTACCCTAATTTTCAGTAAAACTCAAGCTCTGACATACATCTGTAAGTAGGACTGCTCCAGACAGAGACCTGGAACAAAGCACGTCCTTGGATCAGCCCTGCACAGTGGCACTGCAAGAGCCACAGTGAAAGTAACTCATCAAATTACAGCTTTTGCACTCCTTCTAATAATTGTGCCTGGCCTAACAAGGTCCTTACAGATTGTAAGTGTCTTACAGGAATATCATCAAAAGGGAGTTCACTAGAGCTGCAAGCAAAGCACCAGTCATAGGGAGTCATCACTATTCCCCACACATAAAAAACACATAATTCCATTTCTGTGCAAGTTAGAGCTGCTGCTAGTGGCTTCTTCCAAACATGACCTGAAAAACACTGCTTAGGGGCAGCCTACTATGGCTGTTACAATGGGGTGGATAACCCTAATAGCCACTTCATTCTTCCTAATGGTTTGCTCTTCGCTCTCTCATGCCCCAGAGACAGAACTGCTGTTAGAAACCAACCAAAAAAACTAAGATTTCGGGTCCAGATTTAATAGTAATAGCCATGCAGAATAAAACTAAATCTATGTTCCTAACTTTAAATATTTTATTTTAAAAATCTTTCTACCTCCCCCTAGTGGCCCCAATAGCTGCTTAGAAGGAATATAATAAGCAGAATCCTTTTGATCTCCAGATGTTCCCACTTTCTGAGAAAAGTGCAGTCATTTGCCTGCCTTCATTCTAATTTGGGGGCTTCACAAAGAAGGAAGAACAAACCTCACTGAAAAACCCCACACCCTCATAAATCACAAAAGTCTTAAAATGTTACAGAAAACATTTCCAGAACCAGGTGTTTAAGCTACACAGATCACAGAAATCTGAATGAAATTAAAATATCACTTCTAGAAAGCCTTATTTGGACACTAAAGAAAACATTGCAAAAAGTGGACTATCACCACAGCTGCCCTCATTTTTAACTTATTGGAACTCCTGGGTCTGATCAGCAATCAATTCAGATAAATGCAAAAGTCATTTTGCATTTTACTGGGAGTAGAATTGATATGCATGTTTTTAGGAATTATTTTAGAGATCTTCCCCCATCAACACTGAAACCTGCAAACAGAATTACCTCTGACAAACACAATATAGCTGCCTTTATAAAGGTAACTTTACTAAGAGGTAGTTCTCAACACACTTCTGAGTTACAAACAAATTCCACAGACTGGATTTGTCCTTTAATACTAAAACTGCATAATTTGGGCACAGTGTACAGTACTACAGTGACACATTACTGCTCAGATGGAGAAGTTTCCTAGCATCAACAACTACTTTTTTCCTGAAGATCAATTACTAAATTAATACGAAGATGCCAAAACTCATAACTTCTTTTTCAATGTGTTAAACGTTTATATGGGAAAGTTTAATTTTTAACACCAGACAATTTTATCCAGGAAAAAAAAAATCTCAATTTTGTAACTAACAGTCATTATTCATGATACAGAGTATACCCTCAAAAAGTTTGCCAATGACACCAAGTTGTGTGGTGTGGTCATCACGCTGGAGGGAAGGGATGCCATCCAGAGGGACCTGGACAGGCTTGAGAGGTGGGCCAATGCCAACCTCATGATGTTCAACAAGGCCAAATGCAAGGTCTTGCACATGGGTCAGGGCAATCCCAAGCACAAATACAGGCTGGGACTGAGAGTAGCCCTGAGGAGAAGGACTTGGGGGTGTTGGTCGAGGAGAAGCCCAACGTGACTCAGCAATGTGCACTTGGAGCCCAGAAGTCCAACCGTGTCCTGGGCTGCATCAAAAGAAGCATTAGCAGCAGGTTGAAGGAGGTGATTCTCCCCAGCAACTCCGCTCTCATAAGACCCCACCTGGAGTACTGAGACCAGCCCTGGGGCCCCCAACATAAGGACACGGAGCAAGTCCNAGGCCAGGCTGGATGAGGCTTTGAACCACCTGGTCTAGTGAGAGGTGTCCCTGCCCATGGCAAGGGGATTGGAACTAATGATCTTAAAGGTCCCTTCCAACCCAAACCATTCTATGATTCTGTAGTTCTGTGATTCTATAGTTGTATGATTATTCACAGTTCTGATGAGAAAACAATCTAAATAGAAAGAAGTGGCAAACACTTATCTACCTATGTAAAATAACATGTTTTTCTACTGTTCTTTCTGTTTTGAAGCCCAGAATGGTATGCTGTTCTCTGAGAAAAATTATTTGCAGGGAGAAAAAGTGAAGCCTACAGGTCTTCCAAGTCACACCAGGCTAGAGACAGAGTTGAAAATATATTCCAAATTTCTGAAATCTCAGTACTAAACTCCTTCCATGAGATTGTATTGCTTCTCTGCATATCTAATGTTAAGCATCTAAATAGAAATGTAGGCCAGCTTTAGGTACTCTGGTTTTGATACTTGGGGAAAGGCTAGAACCAGAAGAGAAGAAGCAGCAGTGGTAGCCTCAGTCTCTTGAACAAAAGAAAGAGATTTCAGTTCAGCTTAAGAAATGGCAGAGATTCATGCCTCACCTAAACCTTTCATATGGAAACCATTTATGGGACAGAAGCTACTTTTCTTCAGGAAAATGAAACACAACAAAGTAATTCCAAACAAGTTGCTTGGATTTTAAGAATTATACAAAGATCATACTCTGAACAAAACTTCAGCTGCTGGATACAAAATAAGATACACCTTTAAATCAAGATAAACATTTTATTTTCTCTGATAAAAATGCACTGTGATGCGTTTTATAAAGACTAATAGATAGACTAATTTTAATCACTTCAAGAGTTTCAACGATCACCTTAAATACCTGCATATTACTCTTGTCATCATTAGAAAAATGTAACTACAGATAAAGTAAAGGAGAGCACTTAAGTCCTGGTCCCACATACTTGCTAGGTAATAGAGGTAAACATATAAGACAGTTCCAGTCACATCTACAGTTTCTGAGATATTCTAATAAAATTTTAAAAACCTAAAATTAAACATGCATGTTTGCACGCACACACAGTGGAAGTATATATTGACACCTATATAATAAACAGTATGACCACAGTTTTGTGAATTTGATACTATCAGAGCAATGAATCTGAGTTACACAGGTCAAAGTGTTGTTCTATATTAAAAATAAAATACGTATATAACCTAAATTATATCATCCTATTGCTATATTGTACTTCCAGATATGTTTAGGGTTGCAGTCCCTTTAGAAGTATTGCACTGAAATGCTCTCTGAATTGCATGCTGCCTTAACAAGAAAAAATTCCTACAAACTTCCTCTCAGAATCTGGAAACGAATTCTGCTTCCGTTTCAATGTCTACACTACATTTTGTAAAGACGTTGGGGTTTGTCCATGTGCATGAACTGGTTACCTGTGACACATTTGGGAGATTTTACCTGTCCAACCAAGCCAGCAGACTTTTAGCTGCTCCAATCAGATCCACGACTGACGTCAGAAAATCATTTGGTAATTTGCGACTGGTCCTTCCATCATAGTGACCACTCCTCCTCCTCCCAGTGATGAAGTTCTGCAGATTTTTGGCAGATGCATTCAGTTTGTGAGAAAGGGTTTTTAGATTTTCTGTTTCCAAACCATAGTTCTGCATTGAAAAAAAAGACAAAGAAAGAAAGTTGGCTTTGCAGCTGAACATGAAGTACCAAGAACAGAAAGACTGCTCCTCTGCTTCAAAATTTAATGATTCCTAATAATTAAGGTAGAAATACACCCACTCATTAGTTTTCAAACGTATGGCATGTTCTGTTTCTAAAGTGCATAAAAATAGAACAAAAGAAGAGCAAAATTATGAGTGATCTCTTAGCTGGTTTAAGTGCACTGAGAAAAACATCTCAAAATGAAGAAAAAACCTAGTCTGGAAGACTGATTTTCAAAGCAGTCCATCACTCTCAGCAGATCTGATGATTATGCATCAGTCCCTCATGTCCGTATTCACACTGATTCCTAAGATCACATCAGGCAAAAGGGCTTGCAACTAGCAGAAGTATGCTATATGGACACAGTGTGACATGAAACTGCTTTTGTTGGTTTCAGTGAACAAAGCATGTTCATTCCCCTATTTTTTATTCTTGTTAACAGTAAAGGACCACCGGAATCACAGACCAGAGAATACAACAGTGCTACTCTGCTCAACGTCTGTCACCCATTTAAAGTCAAGTTGTAAACTCTGCTTTCATTTAAGAGTCAATCTCTTAAACTTAAATTACGTTCCTCAGCTATGTAGCAGAGACAGAAATAATCATGCAGCAATATTAACAAATAGTACTTGAAAATATTTCCTTCAAATATACAAATGTTGCTGAAATGGCACTAGAGAATGCTTTAATTTAATATTCAATTACAATATAATACAGTACAATCAGTGACTTGTTATTTCTAGAATAGATTTGTTTTCCTGAAAAACGCAAAAAATAATAGTTATTTCAAAAGAGAGCTTCTTTTGCCTTTGTAGAGGAATAAGCACTTGCATAGACTCGAGTTTATTATTCCTTTAACAGAAAGATGGGTCTACTGAAGGTGTTCCGTGCCTTTACCACGTCACAGGGTTAAAACGTGGGGTGCTCACAACTTGTTCAGTTGATGATGGAAAGAGCTACTTACTAAGAAGGTGCACTACTTCCTACCACAAATGATGATGAAGTAGGATGCAGAAAGCCCCTCAGCTGCACATAGAAAAATCTACCTCCTAATGACACCTGCTGTCCTCACCAGCTCTCATCCCAGGCCTGCCAGTTTAGTCCCCATGTTGAACTGTTCACAAGGAGAAGATTTATGTATTTATACTGGCAAATGTATTTGCCAATGCCAATTTAAGACTGCTGAAGCTTATTTACCTTAGCCTTTTTTCTATAGCGAAGGGGGTGAGGAGGGGCGGGGGGGTGCAGATTATTTACAGCAGTTGTCATGCTCCTAATCCAAACCATCTACTAAATGAACTTAATCTCCTCTTTAATTATACAGGGACTGTATAGACAGTGTAAATATCCACTGAGGACAGCCCCAGGGAGCCCCCCAGCCCTCCCACAACACCAGCTCCCAAGTAAATGGGAGAGGTTCGCAGAAAGGTGAGACCTCAGCACACAGCTTGTCTGCTGTCTCCTAGCCAGTCCCTCTTCGCACTCGTAAACTGAACACACTTTCCAAGGGAGCCACTAAAACAAGAGCAAACTTTCCAAAGCAGAGGATGCACTTTGGGACTCCGCTTAAGGGAGAAGTGGTCGTACACTAAGGTTGCGTTTTAAAAATCTCTGTTTCCCATATTTTGGCCAAGTAAGGCTTTGTGGGCATGTTTCTCAACCATGCAGTTTCTGCGTAGGCACCATCCTCTGCCACTACGCTCCGTTCCCAATTAGACAAACTGCATGTTTGGGCAATAAGTTTTTCACCACGTAAATATTCAACAGCAATTATACAACAGATAGAGTTTGGCTATAAATAAAAAATTACAAGATGAAAACAATAAATTAGGATGGAAAAGTAAAATGTATTTTATTATTCAGCTAAATGGTTCATAACTAATAACTTATTAAATCAGCTCAAATTAAAGAGATAAACATCAGATAAAAATAAATTTGTTTTTGCTGAGGTTTTCTGTGGTTGCTGTGGCTGAGAGAGCAGAATGAAGATTGAAGACTGGGTAGGAGTAAATTGGAAAAAAAATACCAGGTTTGTTCTTATTTCATCCCGCTTCTTGAGCATCTAGCTCGTTTTTGGCAAAATTAAGAGGTGAAGAAACAAATGAAAGATATTCTGGATGAAAGATAGATCACACAAAATGTCTTACAGATCATCCAAACCAAACCCCCACCACAAGCAAGCCCCACGACACCTGCACAACATGGCGCTCACCTCCCCCAAATACAGGCAGGAACGACCACAAACCGGCCGCTGGCCACAGCGCTCCTCACAGGCTTTCCTTCTTTTTGACACACTGAAATGTTGAACTTCTTAATTCAGGGGACTGTTACTAAGAAGCTAAGTGCAGTTATCCAAATACCACACTCTCCTCCAAACCACGCAAGGTAAACTCTGGTGGGGGTGTGAGCTGGGAAGGAGCTGTCCCGGGCCCAGGCACCCACTCGCCTCCCCAGGCTGGCTGCGCACAGGGCCCATGGCCAGGAGGCCTTGCACTGAGGTGGGATCCCAATGCCCCTCCTCGACAACCCCCAAATTATTTCACCTCCCTCTTCTCCATCCCCCACTTTGTCACCTGCTCTGTACCTCATCTGCTTAGAAAGGCGGGTGCTGGGTACCAGCCGGTGCCGGTCTGCTGGGCCCACCACTGCGGGAACCATGACAGGCAACGCACAGCCCTCCTGTCCCACCAAAAAGTAGAGCAGCAGTAAAAAGAACACCTGCAATACTGAACACTGTGGACCAAACAAAACGATACTCAAAAATTTACGCCAAGAAAATAGGATATATTTACATATATGCTTCTTTAGAGAAGGAGCCCCTATAAAAGCCTCTTGTTAACATTTCAAGTGATGGTCACCTACAGACGTACTCTTTTTCATACGTTTTTTTTCACTGTCGGATGCATGGAAAGGAAGAGACAATGTTAACAGGTACAAATCTATTTCCATACACATTCATCAAATGTATTTTCTTTAACATAAAAAAATGAAGGACAAGTGTAATGCCTAAACTACATTAAAATCCCAGTATTACATGAGGAATGGCACCGATTTCAGTAAAGCCTCCACCTGTAATATGAGACAGATAAAGCCAGGGATGGAAAACATTGAGCTAAATTTGAGGCAGAATATGTTTTTGTGCAGCTGTGTTTATTGAAGCCACCAAGTTAGCAGCCAAGCTAACAAAATCCTCACCTTGTTCATCACTAATATTTCTGGCCCACATTAAAAATTAACAAAGAGTTGCATGTACAAAAACCAACAAAAAAGCTTGCTCAAATAATAATTGTCAAGTTTAATCATACTTTATATGTGATAATATACTATTAACAATATGGTTTTCTTAGAAATACACTGCATTTATTTTCAAGCAACGTAAGAAGATAATTGCAGGCAAAGGAGACAGTTCTTTGTTTTCCCCTCCGCTGCATTTAGCCAGCACCAACACAAGTTATGCTTTCATTAGCTAAAATAAATTCACAGTCACTGAAAGAACCACAAAGAAAACTCTGCATGCTTGCAGAGATTATGAAAAGTGAAGCAAGTCTACGCATTCGCCTTCTCAATGAGGGGCCACAGAGCAAGAGCCTCTTCAGAGACACCCCACCCCAACAGAAACGGTTCTAATGCAGTCACTTCTGGCAAGCACAAAACAAGAACATGATGAAGCTAAACTACAAGGAGTAATAGCTTGTCAGCAGGTGTTCAAACTAAAGGTGGTAGGAGCTATTAATAGACGTTTTACCTGCTAATTACTTTTCTCTGGCTTCCTATGACAGTGTGAGTGATGAATTGTAGCTCTTTTCTTCACATGCTGACAAGCAGCAGCTCTAATCACTGCTGATGAGTTTTGCTTTCCTTTTTTTTTGATGAGGGGAGCCAGCCTAGTCCCTCTGCCAGCCCATCCTTGCACCAGCACCACAGGGTAGGAAGAAAGTTCAGTAACCAAATTTTGGAAGTAAAGCGAACTTTTTTAGATTAGCTTGATCAATGCTCATTAGTTGTTCATCACCACCCCCCTCCCATTAAAAAAACACAAAAGAAAACAAAACAAAAACCAACAAAAAAACTGAACTCATTTAATCTCTTTCCTGTGTTAAATTCACTTAACTCTTGCTAGCAGAGAAGTGCACCTCACACTGCTAGCACAAGTTAAGAAGTAAACTGTTCCTAAGTCATATAGTGCTACCTATCTCTGCTGGCTCAGAGAAAGTGTCAAGAAGCTGCTTAGACCTTTAGTTTAGGGTATTTGTATACTGCCCATTGCAAGTGCAAAGTCATCTCCACTAACTGAAAAAGCCAAGTTACCAAAAGAAGCTAGATCTAAATACACCGCAATCTGCAATCCAAACACAGCCACAGTCCCATTAACAAATCCAGAAACCCCTTAGAATAGATGTCTTGATCACAACTTTTATGCAACCACGAATGCTTCTACATCTCCGAGCACAAAGGCCACATTAAGTTCAAGGACATCGATTGACAAACAAGCCAACATAGAGAAATGAGCTCTGCCTAGCTCCCTAAATAACCGTTTCTTCTCCTTCAGCCCAGAAAGCTGCTGGAAGACAAGTGGAGCAAGCAGCGACCAGTGCTAACTCTTACTGAAGAGACACAGGATGGGAACTGAAGATAATACTGTAATACTGATGTTTGCAGGCAAAAGGAAAAAAAACAGCTTCTTCAGGCAGGCAGAGCAGATAGCAGTGTTTACATCGATTAATTTCTGCTGCCCCTCTGGAGAAGGCAACCACAACAGTATAAACTACAGAAGCTAAGTTTTATTTTTCTTTGGCAAATATTTGTTGCCACACACACAAACATTATTTTTTAAAGAAGGAAAAAAATGGCAACCTTTTGAAAAGACAAATATTATAATCTACATAGCTCTACTGTGTAACAAATTATGTGCAGTGTATAATAAATTACGTGTGAAGAAAAGTTCTCAGTTATGCCTGATATCTCTCTGTAATATGGATAACAATCACAGGGATGAAATCATAAGTTTTTTCTCTAAGGCAACTTTTTAAAAAGTCTTTTCCCAGTTATTCATTGACTGAACGCAGGAGTTTTAGGTAAGGATAGCATATGACTGCTAAGAAATGAACTTAAGATAACCTTAGGCAAACTTAATCCTGCTCCTCACTATTTTTCAGTGCTTTCGTCTTCCATATTTAATTCCTGAGCATCATTTCTGTATGTGATTTTTATTGCTTTTAAACAAGCAACCTGGAAACAGTAAAGTTCATAGAGTCCTCAGCTCTCCAGAAGCCTGAGGAAGTTTTTAAATGAATAATCAAAACAGCATCACATGGGTACCACAGCACATGGCAGCCATTTCAAAACCACACCTGAAAATTTGAGGAGGCCAAAAATTTGCCAAGAAAAATTCCAACCTTTGTCTCCAAAGTTGTTTTTAAAAATTAACAAAATGCATCTGAACCTCATTCTCCAAAACACCTGGCTGAACACTCCCACAAACTATGAGACAGAAAGCCTACCAGCCCAAAGTTGCAAACAACTGAGAACACAACTTGTCACAAGGAAGGTGCCTTATGTAACTTTATACCTCATCAGATCTACCTACAACATATATTTCTAACGACCCTTCTTCCAGCGTCATGAAATGCCAACACTAAGGTTACCTCTCCTTCAAACAGCACTGACATACGGGGCAATTTAGAAGTGCACAACAAGTGATCCTTACACATCTGTTTCATAAACACAGAATAAGTAGATAGGCAGAAAAAGCCAGACAGCTCAAATGACACATCATTTACTGCAATTATTAAACATTTACTGATAAAAAGGCAAATGGTTTCAAAGAATATAAATATTTGTCCTAAATGTTTGCAGTCAGAAAAAACTCAGGTGCATGACACTTACAGCTCTGCAAAACCCAGGAAAGACTCATCATCATCATCATCATCATCATCATCATCATCATCATCATCATCTTCCCCTTTCCTAAAAAATCCCCTTATTTTTCCACAGCACAGTGAAGCAACACATCAAAAAGCCAAGCCCTGGTTATGCTCTGTAGCACTAATAGAGCAATTATATAACTATTCTTCCTACTCTTATTCCATCAGCAGATTGTGCAAGATCAAGCGCTCATTATTTTTTTCTACTTTCGCATGTAATTTTGTCCCTAGACAGCCAAGCGCTCTTTACTTCTCCAGAATTCAAACTACCATTACATATTCAGCCACATGCATTTCACAAAGTCTTAAACAGCTTATCAACACTTAAAAAAAAAAAAGGAAGTAAGTAGATTGTTATGAACACACAATCTCTTTAAAACATTTTAGACTGTAACAGCCCTTTCCTTTTGACGAGGGGGTTGGATCTTTAAAGGTCCCTTCCAACCCAAATCATGCTTGACTCTGAACCAGGGCATATGTTTCATATTTGCACAAAACTCCAAACAGCCCAAAGAAAAAAGCAAATAAAAAAAGTATCTAGGATCCACAACTGATTCTTGAGGTGGGTGGGGGAAAGGACAGTCACCCTTTGCATACAGACATATTTACTGCCTTCGGCATACCACAGTGTTTACTGCAGATCTGTATAAAAATCTACAAACAGAAGCAACAAACATTTTCAATGTGATCTATATGAGCTATCAGAAACTTTTTAACTCCATAGCTTTATTGATCTGGTGATGGACTTCAGGATTTCCTTCTCTGCAGTTAAGTTAGCTCAGGCTGAAGACAGGAAGGCATATGATATATAAGCAGAACTTTAACTTGCAAAGGGCAATAGCAAAAAGGGTAAAGTGATTTTTCTGCAGTGAGCATACAGAATACTAACAACAAATACCAGCTTCAGTCCATACAAATCTCCATTCTGAAATGAAGTCTCCCTCATTTAGCACTACAATGATTAAGTCTAATATTCATTATTACTGACAAAAGTAGTTTCAAGATCTGACTAGTGAGTGATAAGGGCAAAGGAAAGGATTTCTGTGTGAGAAATGGCAAGAAGATGAAATTAAGATAAAAGGCATAATTCTTAAGAGGAATCGAATCATTCATGGGTAAAGTAGGCCTATTTTTACATTCATTTACATATAAATGTTTTATGTTAGTGGTAAATGATAAGTAATTTCATGCTGTTAGTGTACACCAATGTTTTCTCTGCCAAATAATAATGCTATTTCATCTGCTGCAATCTTCTAGCTTTACAGATTCAAATCTGTATTGTATAATAAATTCCCTTGCAGACATAGCAGTTTTAAATAACTAGCATGAAACCAGTACTAAAACTACTATGCTGTACAAACCAAAAACTGTTTTGTATTTTTAACCAAACTCTATTCTTCACAAATGCAGATTACCTGAAGCAGTATTTTGCAAATTCATAGGGATGTCACTAAATTCTGTTTAAGGAAAACTTTAAAGCATTGAGAAGTTGTTTGTGAAGTTTTCTAAACATTCGCATCTTCCCAGAACAAAATATTTCCCACTTTAAGGCATCTTTTAAAAAAGTACTTGAAAATGTTCAAAATCAAACAAAACTAATTTAATCATTCAAACAAAATATATATGCTATTTTGGAGAAGTAAAGCAGAAAAAAATCCTCATGCATCAAGCCACTGTGGTGATATGTCAGACAAACTAGATCATTTTCTTAAAGACAGAAGAAGAAATTTTTTGGCTGGGCAGTCTACAGTCTTTGTATTCTCCAGACAGCAAGGCAAAGGGTAGCATTTTCTGGGAAAAATACGATACCAAGGAGACATAAAATTTAGAGTCCATGAACACTCAGCAAAATATGGTCATATCCAGTTTTGATAAATGAAACACCATCTCCTGACAAACAGATGATAGAAAAAGAATTATGTGCATTTCTTTGCTTTCTGCAGCAGTTAGGTATTTCAGGAGCTCCAAGATCTCCAGATGCACCCAAAACCTGAAGACTGATACTGTGATATGATGGCATTATCTAAGCAATCTCTTCTTCAGTATGCATTTCTCTTTTCATAAGCATCACCTCCATCTCTCCTCAATTTACTTTCTGTTGGCATTGTTCATTCACATCCAGTTCTTAAAGCAACCATTAAAGAAATGTCTCGCCACATTTTATGTGTGGATGAAAGTCTCCTTTACTGCTATTTCTTTACTGATGAAATGTAAGGCAGTGTTAGACTAGCTTCACTGCCACCCGCATACTGAAAAGGATCGTGTTGAGAACAGGTCGGGGTGGTAATTTTTATAACTGATGAACAAGTGTATATTTTATTACCTGGCTGTAGCCTTAAGAAAAAATACCATAGTACCTAACTCAGTACTGTTTCTCCTCCAGCTCCTCTAGAGCTGGACATGCAGTTTCTTAGTTTACCAATTTTCAGCCACTTTTGATATGTCAGTTATTTTTTGAGATTTTGTCAGTATGAATAAACATGCACATCCACACCAAGCAGGAATCTACTTTTTGGTGCCACAAGTGTGATTTCAGTTTCATGTCCCAGTTTGAACAGAAAGAGACAAAGACGTGCGCCTGGCTGGAAACAGAACAACTCTACAGGCATATATATCTTCATCATGGTGTTTTCTCAAGGACTGATCAAAACCCATGCAACAATAAAATACCATCACAGACTTCAATACTTCTTCCTTTTCAGCATGGAGAACATTTTGTTTGTCTTGCCCTTTCTGACATATGGATTTGATAAAACACAAAATTGCACTGAGGTAAAATAATCTATTGAACGTGCTCCTACCTTCACAGACTAAAGAGAGGGAAGAGACAAACCACATTAGTTACATTGCTCACTCTCTCCTGGAGCATGTTCGGCTTCAGTGATGGTATGAGATATGTACGCCCCCATCATTATCAGCAAGCGTGACCTGTAACAGCAGTAACAGCTGGGCAAAATTTTTATTCCTCCTTCTTCGAAGCACCACAGGAAAAGAAAACCTGTGAATCTCACCCCCAGGATGCTTGCTCTCTTGTCAAGAGCACAGTATGGCAGGCTGGCAGCCAAGAGTCTCTACCTAAGATGGATAGCACAGGCCACCATTTGTTCTCTGATCAGCTAATGAACACTGGAGGATCCATTTGTCACAAGTGCTTATGACAGGAGGGAGATACTGTGAGAGACCAGAGCCACCCACCCACCTTCTGTCAAAAATCAATAAAGAACATTCTTTAAATAGTACTATCAAACATAACAGGCTCCCAGCTATTACTGTAGCAAGCAGTTTGTCTGTTCAGCACTGTTCAATAGCCTCCATCTGGGTTAAGGTCCCATGCATTCCCCACACCAGCCAAATGTGCTTGTTCAGGCTCTCCACCTTCCTCCAGGTAGAAAATGTTGCCTCATGAACTACAGGCATGCAACACAAGCAGTTGGTTTGCTGTTCACCATATTCACAGATGACAGGGAAGAAACTGCCAGTAGAAGTTATCCCCCCGCCAAAAATACTGGGAAGGGGGGCAGAAGAGGGGGTACAGGAAGAAAGCACTTCCTAAAGCACATCAGCTATCAACACTGAAGCAGCTTTTCTCATTGACAGCAACTATTTTGAAAACTTCCCCCTATAGAGTGGGAGCAGGAATGAACAGTGGGAGGTGGTTCTGTTCCTCTCAACTGTCCTCGGTCCCAAAAAACTGTTTAGGTGGCCACTCACTAACTGGGAGAGAATGGGGAAGAGAATCAGAAGTGACAATTTTTTAATGAGTAGTTAAAAATCAATCAGAGATTATGGCTGAAAGACAAAATTAACATTACTATTCCTATCCCATCATACCACCAGTCATCTCCAGCATCCAAACAGATCTTAATTCAGTTGGATCATACACTTGTAATTCATGGCAAATTCTATCATGAAGCCTCTGTCAAACTCCAGTGAAACAGGAGAAAAAATCAGATAATTTTAATTGAAAAAAGCTTGCACAGTGACTACCTGCACTAGCAATTATCTTGTGCTGGAGAGCCATAGGCTTAAAGTTCTCCTAAACAATACAGTCAACATTAGAGGCTAATCAGAAGAATACGCAAGCACTAACCAGGACAGATATTTACTGATGCAATAAAAGAAAGGAAAGCCTGTAAGTTATAGGACCAGTATAGCCAAAAGGATTATCTCTGAATTAAATTTCCTAAGAGGTTTATCTGATTGGTGAACAATAAATTCAAATTAAGTGCACTAAAATCAATATAATAATCGCATTTTGTATCCCTGAGGAGCCATCAGGAGCCAATTGTGAGACTGCAAAAACCTCAACTTAAATGGGAAACAGTGATCTGAAGACATGCCATTGTGTTTCAATGATGAAGTTTTCTTTAAGACAAACTCAGAAAAGCAAACACCACTGTATGTGCAACAAGGACCAGGAGGGTAGAGACTCGCTGCATTAATTAAGGATGCAGTGTCAGCCTTCACTACAAATTCCTTATTTTATATTCAGTTTAGTTCCATACACTTTTGCCTAAGATAAGGAAGCAACAAAGACAAGTTCTGTTTGTTTGTTTAAAGATAACATCTGTAATTACATACCTAGGAAAAGAAGAAATTTCAGCTAGTTAACTAGGTTCGTTCAGTGAAAACAGGTTATTTTTTAAAGAGTCTCAATCTGTCTCCCCGTGTGCTTGGGAAGAATGGGTCATCAGCATTCACCCTAACTTAGGTTTTGTCTCAGTTAATTAAAGTATCTGCTTTCTTGTTTCCTTTTGCGCTGTCTGATGAGAAGAGTACTTTGTGAATAACTGTCTTTATGTTCCCTTCTACATTAGTAGCAAGTTTTTTTTAGGACTGCATCCTTTCCACTATTTAAAAAAAAACCAAATAGATGAGTTAACTTACTGCACTGAGCCACTCTGCAATATTATTAGAAATACTACTCTAAAGAAGAGAATCTAAGATATATTTAAAATCAAATGTC
>VZTO01019411.1:0-22767 GCA_013400615.1 Syrrhaptes paradoxus
AACAAACAAACAAACATACAAACCCAAAACAAAACCCAGACCTTTTAAATGCACCAAGATATCAAAATAGGGGTGAGAAAGAAAGGAAAAATCTATTAATCCTAAAATTAGAGCAGGAAGTTTTGAGATGGTTTTTGCTCTTTTTTCTAATTGTAGATCCAAAATATGTGGTTTGAGTTACTTTTCCAAGGTAACAAATAGAACCACTTACACACTCACTTTGTTTGTTTTCTTCTTTTTTCTTAGTTTTTTTTCCATTCAAACCCTCTCCCTGAGTGACTCCCATAGTTTGAACTACTTGTCTACAGGTGTTAAAATATCTGGTGCCTTAAGATAGAGTGTTATTGCCCATTGTCTCCACGCATATATCTGTGGGTTCTGAAAACCAGTGAGTCAACAAGATAGGTTTGTTTGTATGTCTTCAATCTCCTTAGACCCACAGCTGTCCACAAAAAAGATGAACTGTCCTTCTTTAAGTGAGCAGTGATGTAATGGTGCTTCTTAATAAAGTCTCAGTGGTATTGTGATTGCAGGACTTTCCATTAGAGTGCCTTTTCTGGGTCTTCTCCAAGAAACAAATTCAAATGTAATCACCTCATGTGTTGCAACAGAAAGAGCCTCAGAGTACCACTCTCGTGTTTCAAATCAAGGAAGCCGAGCAAATGAGGAAATTATTCTGTGAGTTTTAATAGTGATTTCCTGCAATCCTCTTCTACACCTTTCACTATCTTGCACAAGTTTCTCATGTTTTTAAAAAATTACTGAGTTGCTGGAAAGGACAAGGAAAGATTGCACATAACATTTTGCAAAATGAAAGAACAAAGCTAGAAATAACAAACTTTATGAGGCTCTACAACACTGTTCCAGTTTCCTGTTACTACAGGCAATAAGGACTCATATAATCCCCTTCATAAATTGAACAAACTCCATCCCCAATCTTCTTCTGTTACTTCATACTTATTTTGGAAAGTTGTTCAAGAATTTCACTACTGTAGACAGTGGAAACCTTATTGTTATTAACCTACAAATGTTCAAGGCCAGGTTAGTTTTTTCTCTGTCATTTCCAATTGATTTTCCATGTTGTACTAAAACAGTCCATTGTGTTTCTTTTAGTTTCCCTGTGTTTTTTCTTCCACTTCTGAAATACTCTCATTCACCTCTGTGTTGATGATGTTTCCTGACTTTGTGCCATCAGCAAATTTTATTAGCCTTTATTATTATATTTTTGTCATAGATTCTAATAAAAAATGTTAAGTAAGATGTATTTTAAAACTACTTCTAGAGGAACTCCCTTCCTGTTTAGCACAATCCATGGGTTTATCCTCTAACCAACTCCTTATTGGATTTATGATTCATTTATTAATTTACATCTTTTCCAGTCTAATCTATGGATTTCCATGTGATAAGGCTTAATGTTGAAAGATGAATAGATTTAATCTATCAAAGTGGATTCGTCTAAAATTCATTTTTCATTTAATAGATATGGAGCTATTCTGGCCCAATCTGTCTTTGGTAAATTCATGTGACATCTCTTGTATGGCTTTAAATATTTATTCTAAAGCACTCAACATAGTCAAGATCAAACTAACTTTACAATTGTTCTCTTATTTGATGTTTTCTCACAAAATTGCTCTTAGGAGGAGAACCTTAAAGGAGAAAGGCGGTGTTTGTCAGTGATGTCTACAGCTGGTAGTAGAAAGGATAGAGGGCCTCATTCACAGTATGTGTAAGTCAGCTAGAATCTTTTCCCCGGCTTAGTGATCTGCAGATCAGCCTTACAGTAGTCTAGAAAATCATTGCTTCATTTAAAAATTTATTATCAGCAAAAAGTTTTGTGGCCCAGACAGTGAGATAGACAAAGAATTCATATGGCATTATAAGACAGAACAGTTTTTGTTTCACTAGTTATTTAGTAATTTGCCTATCATTGGTTGTAGCTAAAATTTTCAGTATTAATAAGGAGTATATTACAGTAGTATGTTGATGAACTGTCTATGAAAAACTTTCTAACTTTTGGAGAGTGTGAGATTAGAAATCATACAATCATAGAATCAGATAATTGTTTGGGTTGGAAAAGGCCTTTAAGATCATCAAGTCCAACCATTAACCTANTACAACCTCCTTTCAGGTAGTTGTAGAGAGCGATAAGGTCTCCCCTGAGACTCCTTTTCTCTAGGCTAAACAAATACAATTCCCTCAGCCGCTTCTCATAAGACTTGTGCTCCAGACCCTTCACCAGCTTCGTTGCCCTTCTTTGAACACACTCCAGCACCTCAATGACTTTCTTGTAGTGAGGGGCCCAAAACTGAAAACAGTATTTGAGGTGTGGCCTCACCAGTGCCGAATGCAGGGGGATGACCTTCCCTAGTCCTGCTGGTCACATTATTTCTGATAGAAGCCAGGATGCTATTGCTTCTGGACCTCATGTCTAAATCAAGTACAAAATAGGTCCTATGGAAACATGATCAAGTCATTATGTAGCAGTCGTAACAGTATCAACACTTGTTAACAAAAGGAATTTATGTCTTGTTATGGAAACATTCAGTAACTAATAAAAACACAAAAATTTCTGACCTCAGAAATTAAGTGAGTTATGGTTATAATTCATAAAAGCACTGTCATGTACTCATATTCAGGGTGTTTAAATATGTGCATAAGCAGCATTTAGAATAAGCATGTTTCCTTCAAGGTTGAAGTTAAGAGTTTCATGCTACTCTATAAAGTAGTTAACCCATGGCATTGAAATAGTACATAGTTAAGAGTGCCTTGAATCCTCAGCACTGGTGAATGAGTGTACATTTGAAATCATATCAAGTTCACCATATCATTCTAGTTGTAGATCCAAACTAGAATACAAATCTTAGCCTTCCATGCTGAGAGGAGGTGAATGAAAATCAGGTGCCAGTTTTTCAGAGAAAACACAAACTCCTACGTTATGGTGTGTTCATTACCTCTGTGTTAATTTCATTAAGGATAAAACTTTTGGTATTCCAACTCCTCAGATTCTTAAAACAGCCTCTTTCCCAGCTATCAGAAAGCCCACATGCTTGAAGAAGTACCTTGACATTAGCAAAACAGGTGAGACAGCAATAAAAAATGGAAGGACAGTACAATCCCTCCACACTATAAATTGGCAAGTGGGGAGTGCTACTTGTTTTAACCCTTGTGACTTTCTTTTTTTATACCTTGGTGTGCTTTCAGCGGGCTTGCTGCTGATACATCTGTTAGCTCCTAGACTTCAATGATGTGGTCAATTAGATACTTCTCTTCCACAGCCTACCAAAATCTCAGTTTGTGAGTTTACCTGAGATAAACTTTACCTTCAGGCTATACATAATCTATTTCTTTTTATAGGTTTAAATATTTCAGTGACCACTTTTAAAAAGTGCTGAATAAATTAAAGAGGATTTTTGTGGAATGAAGTGGCAAATGAAATGCAGAGAATAGTTCTGAAGTCCTACACTTTTTAACTTGTTCTCAGATCTGGCTATGAAGCAGCAGGTGAAAAGCTAGCTTGTCACTTTTCCTGACACTGACCCCATTTTTAAATTTTTAGCATGCAGGGGAAAGGTGAAAAAAAAGGAAGCTAAAAAAAAGCTAAAGAACAGAGTCATCCATCAAAGGATGACACAATCATGGGTTGTAATGTTATTGCTAAGCATCTCAGTAATTATTTTTCAACAAGGATTTGCACTCTGTATCTTGTAAAACTAGGAACAGAAGTAAATCCAAAGTAACAGGAGATGGTGGTATCATGATTAACCCAGGGGAAATATGTTCTGGACTGAGCAACATTCAATAGAAAAATACATTTTTCTGGTGGATGATCAGCACCTTCTAAAATCCGTTTTCTGTGTAATCGCACACTCCCATACTGATGTATACATTGCTAGGTCATTTACTATAAAATATGGGAAAAAGTCCTCTAAAAAAATCAGCAGAGGAGTGATGGAGGAGAGTTTTTGCCTTTGCACTTTGAGACGAAGTATTTCTAAACTGCACAGCTCTTGAGCTTTGTTGCACAAATACAGCTTTCAGTGAAATAAATAGAAATAATCTGTACAGGAAGAAGCTTAAGAAAAGTTTAATGGATAGATCATATGTCTGAAATATTTTTTTATGTTTATTTACAGCAGACAAAATATCATGAATGTTTATT
Organism: Syrrhaptes paradoxus; assembly: GCA_013400615.1. Taxonomy (NCBI): domain Eukaryota; kingdom Metazoa; phylum Chordata; class Aves; order Pterocliformes; family Pteroclidae; genus Syrrhaptes; species Syrrhaptes paradoxus. The sequence continues at coordinate 4,160 of VZTO01019411.1, forward strand.
TTTTCCTGTTCAATCTCTGCATTAGCTCTGCCTTCAGTTTTTTCCTAAATTGTTATATCTACTGGATTGCTAGATGAAAAGACGGAAATCTTGCAACCCTATTTTAAAATTTCTTTGCCTGCAAGTCTGGTTAAAGGAGAATTAAAAAAAAAAAAGAAGAAGAAAGTGAACTGGTATTGCACTGTCAGATTCTTAATGCATATCAGTCAAACCTCTACAGAGTGAGCACTTGAGCTCAGCTTTAAGAAACTCAGACTGTTGCTGGTTTGAGTTGACATATCTCTTTGACTGATTGACTTCACAAGCTTGAAAAGTTGCATTGAAGAGAAGTTGTGGTTCTGTGTAAAAGTAGAAAAGAATTCAACTGTGGAAGTTTGTGAAACCCTTGAAGCTATGTCTAAACTGATGTGTGTGGTAGTGCTTCTTCATGGTGTGGATATGAGCCCCACTGCACCCAAATCCCCACTTACCTTTCACTCTGTGTGACTTCAGGATCTTGATTGCATTGATCCGGCTGTTACTGCTCAGATATTAAACAGGTGCTGTGCACATGTGTAGGAAGTCTGCAGAGTGGCAAAACATTAAATTCAGTTAAATTCATTACATGTGGATCTACGTGGGAAATCTGGGGAGGAATAGGGCAGGTCACCCTGTTTCAGTAGCATCCTTTACCTGTTTCCAACTTTAAAGAGCAAAAGGGATGATGACTGGACACATTAACTGTATGCACTATACTTGCAACATCTCACTTAAACAATTGTGGTTTACTTTTTACTTGGTCAAATTCCAGTGATGCCTCAGTCCTCTGAAACTGATGCACTCAGATCTCTCTTTCTGTATTATATTCAACTGAAAGGCACACTGTTCATAACAAAAATTATTAGTAGTATCTGGTGTCCAGATGAACTTCTGATATTCTTATCTTTCATTATATGGTTGCAATTCTATATCTGTGTCACTAGCAAATTTAATTAATACAGTCCAAATTTTTTACAACAAGGTCACTGACTGTATGCATTAAATAAATTTTTAGTTCCTTTCTTCTTAGCTAGTCCCCTATAGTTTCATATTAGCTCTCCAATCTAACAGAGGACTCCAGCCACATGCATCTAATTCATTGCAAAACAGTTAAAAAAAACCAACCAACCAACCAAAACTGTTTGATCCTTTTAAGTGTTTGGTCTTGTCAATGTAGATAAATATGCTACCTGAACTACTTTTTGATCTATTTTTTTTTAATTGCCACTTTGTTTCAATAGGACTAAATTCTCAGAAAATGAAAATTCAAGCTAATACCATGGTATATTCATAAAGAATGTGGCCTGTATTTTTCATGATATGGATGAAGTATGTGACAATAGATTTTCAAAAATCTTGTTCATAAAATCCTTGTATTTGTTGTCTGGATGTTTCTACAGAAGTAAACCTTTCCAGATTGAATAGAAGGAGACTTTATTTTTCTTCAGACACAGTGACTGCTTTGACTTTTAAAAGCATCACTCTGCATTCATCAACTCATCTTCCTCTGGAAATATTACAAGGAAATTGAAGTGAGAAAAACACTTCTGAAGTGTTGAACTTGAGACTCAGTATGTGAGAAAATGGGGTAGAGAGGTGGGTCACACAGGGTAAGATTCACACCCAGAAGCTTTTGTTAAAATATGCACACCTTTCGGTGAGTCAGATATAAAAGTTTTGGTTTTAAAGGTTAGTGCTACTATGATTTACTGCAAAAGAGTATTATTGGCAGTAGGCAGAGAGCACTACTTCAGTAATGTCTCACTCCATCCATCTAAACCGTGCTTAAATCACTGTAGCCTTAAGCACTCTTGAACCAATTCAATAAACATGGTTTTAATATAAGCAAGGATTGGACAGCAACAGATCAGTGCCAGAGCTTGGAAAATAACCCAGGACTACTAGCTCTCAATTTTATGTGCTAATTAATGTAAACATTTCCCATCTCATCTAGCAAGTTAGGACTGCAAGGGATACAAAATGAAAGCGGGGGGGTTGTGTGTGCTATTTTACCAACCTGCATCTTGTAAACATTAGTTACAATTGGACTTTTAGTATAAATTCCAGATTGCAGATGACTCTTCTTAGCCAGATACTTCTCTGATTCATTGATGTACTTTGTTTTTCCCGTCTGTTTATTAAGGGAATATATGCCTCACTGAGTTGTGTAACAAGGATTTTGAGCTGCTCTTTTGCTAAAGCAACACTCATGCAAAGACACTCAGTCCCAGTAGAGCTGCTTTAAGTCTGCCGACTAACCAACAGCACTTTTCTTCTGCTTTTTTTTTTTCTTTTTTTTTCTTTTTTTCCCATTGGCTGTGAACGGTCATTTATTGGCTTCAGTTCAGTCCTTCTGACAGGAAGGGTTTTCTTGAGCATAGTAGAACATAGCCAGGGTGTCTGAGCCTCTGTTGGGATTTTTTATAACAGTCTAAATCAGTGCTTTTCAAACTGTTTTCATTTTGTAACTCCTTGAATATCTTCAAGGGGAGGTGAAAGCCTCTGTGTAATAAATTTAAGTCTCCTGAGAAGATGCCCACCGCAGTCTAGTTGACAAACTCTTCAGATGACCTCTGGGGTTTCAAGCTAAGAGTGGCTGGCCAGACCCATAATCTCATGTGTGAACTAACATGCATCTAGAGCATTTTCTATCCAAAGTTTGAGATGAGAGAAATATTTCCAGTGATCACTTTGCATTTTTGTTTAAAAGCCTGACCTCCACTAGTCGTATTTCTGCTACATTAAACATGTGCTTTGTCAAATTATTTACTACCACAGCAGTGAGTTCAGAAATTTCCAGTTGTATCGAGCTTTTAATTTCTAAATACACTCATCACCTTCTGAACTTTTGAATTTGTGGGAAGAAGAGTGGAAAGAACGAGGTACAGTCCAAATTACAATGGAGGTGGAAGAGCCTTTCCTTTCTTAGATGATCTGCCTGTATGAGAAAAATTAAGGGAATTTTCCTGTTTTCTGGGTATGATCAGCTGTCACACAAACAAGACAGCCTGCAGCATCAGTTACTCACTGCAAGCAAATCTTTTGTTTCTGCACACAGATGGAAGTGTGCAATGGCATTTTGCTATACCTATACACACAGCCTTTCCTTTTTGTGGGTGAGTCAATAGCTCTGTGTGTTTTTCTAACCTTTTCACACCTAATGAGCAGATGAGTAACTCCTCTGTTCTGTCATGGGAAAATAAGGCAGTGAGGACATTTCTGTGTCAGTCAGATAAGTCACAGACTGGGAAAGGAGAGGACTTTGTAGCTAGGGCTCAGGAGGGGAGAGTTTTCCTTTTCAAATTGAAGATTTCTGGGGATCTCAGTCATATGTTCTAAGATGATAATTCAGAAGAGTTTCAGGTATTCCTGAAGACTAAAGAAAAGTTCTGACAAACAGGGATCTAAAGGTGCATTATTGTACAGATTGAGTTATTTTCAAAAGATCACCAATTATTTAAATTCTTATGTGTACAGATCTAGAAACCTAATTTTTAAGTCATTGGGTTTTTTTAATATGGTGTCCTGGAAGATTAATAATTGTCTTTTTGAAAAGTAACTGTCAAGTGCTAGTTAAGAATACTCACATGAGATGAATTATGTTTTGAGGAGCTGATAAAGTAAAATTTTTCTCAATTGATAGTGCTTTTCCTTTCTTTTCTCATGAAGTCAGAGGTTTGTTTTCCTTTCTGTAGAAAGTGACACAAAAAGAAGTGGAAACTTGTTTTCTGTTTTAGATGCGTGACTTCACAAGCAAAGGAAGTCATCTACACTGCATGAAATTTATATATTATACACCAGTCTTATTCATTTTGCTACCAAAACCTTGCCACACAAACCAAATACATTGCCAAACAATCCTCAATTGTGCATGAACAACATTGCAAAAAGTCCAAGTAATTTTGCAGTGTGAAAACAAAGGAATCAACAGAACTTGCTTAATTGGTGGGAGCTGAGGGAAGAATTAGATTATGTCAGGATGCCTTTCTGCTGTGCACCCATACTTATCTAGTTGAGTACTGCCTACACAGCAATCAAAACCTCCTGGAATTGCTTCCAATGTGATAAGGAATGGCAAACAGAAAAAACTATTTAGTAATAGGTCATTCTTGTGTGGAAGGAGGCATACAAGGAGTGGAGAATACTCTGAGGATCAGCAGAGGAAGTACAGGGCACACTGTACCTTCTCTGAGGGTAATTGTAAGTCTTACAACTGAGACAGGAGTGCTGGGAATGAAGACAGGAGGAAGAAGTGAAGAAACAGATCATGTACAAAATTACTGTCTCCTCTGAAACCAAGCCCCAAAAGCCCGATAACTGAAGAAAAGAAACACTGTTTTCTTCTTTGCTCGATGTCTATTTGAGAAACCTGTGAGGCAGGGATTTTTGTTAATTATTTTTGTGGAGGGAGCAATAAGGAAATTGAGAGAGATTTACATTTAGTACTTTGTTGCCTTTAGAAGCAGCATGATGTTCTGTTTATCTCAGTGCTGATGGCTGGTGAGGGAAACTAAAGCCCAAATCTCAGGAGAAGATTAATCATTACTGTATTGGGTTTGCATGGCAAGGTTTCGGTAGCAGGGGAGCCACAGGGGTGGCTTCTGTGAGAAGCTGCTAGAAGCTTCCCCTGTGTCTAATAGAGCCAATGCCAGCTGGCTCCAAGATGGACCTGCCACTGGCCAAGGATGACCCAGTCAGCCACGGTGGTATCGCCTCTGGGATAACATGTTTAAGAAAGGGGGAAAAATAACCTGTGCAATTGTAGCAGAGAGAAGAGTGTGATGTGAGATGAACAACTGTGCAGACCCCACAATTATCTACTTCAACACCACTGCTTTTTAAAATTTTCCTTGACCCCAGCTATTTTTTTTTTTCCCTGTGGACAGGGATTACTGACTGACCCAGTCTCACAGAAAGTTGGTTTTTCATCTCTCAGAGTTGAAATAAGCAAAGATCACACCCCGGTAGAATGGCTGGTTTGTGCTAAGGCTTCTTGTCCCCAGACCATCTTCGTTTAAGCAGTGAGTATGTTGTTTGCTATTGACTGGAGAGTGAAAGTGAAATAGAAGTACTATAAATGACCTGAGCTGATGAAGTATTGAAATTACTCACTCAGCCAACAAAACCTGTGCTTCTCCTCCACCCTGAGGTCCAAATAAGGACTCCATGGTAAAAACATTCTGAAGACTTTTTATCAATAACCTTGTGCCTCACTAAAATAGACTCATATTAGGTCCTTTCTGGGTGCTCCTCTTCCCCCAACAGACCGGTATCAGTGGCCGTGGTAAAAAGTGCTCTTCCAGATCATGTAGATTGTTACTGTAAATAAAACCAGATTCTAGTAAGCTCTTCTCAGCCTGGATTTATTTATAACTTCTCAAAACCATCTTATCTTCATGACATGCCGTGCAGTAGCATATTTGGGTACGCTTTGGTGAGCTGTGTAATGAAGTAGAACAACATTATGCCATCTGGTAAAATTTCACGTGCAGTTTCCTATTGAAGACTTAGAGGAAATGTGAGAAACTTTGGAACATCCATTTCCATCCTCTTGCCCTTTTTCAAATGTTATATTTTTCCTTTAAAAGATACTTTTTTTTCCACAGTGTGTCCTAGAAGATTGTCCTTTTGTCATCCAAAAACCTGTTGCTCACACAAGATGTTTTCTTCATTCTAAAATTAGAGAGGCTTGTGAGGGGGAGGAAGAGAATTTCTACTTGTAGGAAATAATTTGTTTGAGTTCTCTTCAATGAATGACAGTGAAGTGTTGAGGTTTGGGGTGGGAATTAAGGAAGCATTTATTCCCAGCATCAGTTCCACTGTCAGCATCACCCAGAACTGAAGCTGACCGTAGAAAGGAATGTAATTTCTGACACTTTTCCAGCCTACTCCGTCAACAAAATTTCAGCAAATTCTTTCCCCTAGCTTTCCAGTCACCTATAACATCCTCTGGTAGGGGTATTTTGATTTTTTGCTGAACTATGTCATGGAGTTTAAGTATGTGGATGAATTAGATAATCCTGAGCATATAATCTGGTCTATTGAGTTATTTACACTGTACTACAAGATTTTTTTTTTCTCATTCCTTGTATTGTGGCTAGCAAAAAATGTTAAGCATTGATAAATGTTAAATGGGTTTTTATGTTAATCATCTAGCTTTTTTCAGCCCTACAGCTTCTGTAAATTTGTGTTTTAGCCTTACTGAGTGGAGGAAAGAGCCAGCCCCTGAGTGTTTTAGGATTTCCTGTTCTAAGCAGGTTTCAAACCAATTAGATTGTAAAGCAATGAAACCACAATAGTAAAAGCCAAAAACATGTTCAATTGGAGAACAAGCACTACTTCTTAAGGATCAATTCCAAGAATGTTTACACTTTATGTCACCTGACTGTTGTACAACATTAGGTCAGTTATACTTAGGTTTCCAGAGAATGAGTTTTCTGCTTTCATCTATAAACAATTCAAAATAAAGAAAAAACAGACAGTAGATAAAAAATTAAACACGATGTCAAATAGTATCTAAGTATTTGTTGATAAAATGCAGTGGTCATCAGAACCCTTTTTCGTTCAATGTTGTCTATTCTTCTCATTTTGCTTGATAAAAATCATGTTTACAAAAATGTTCATTTTAAAGGAACTTCTATAAATGGTCCCCTACTGTAATAATGAGTTTTAACAGAACTCTGAAGTCCATAGCCATGCAAGATATTGATACTGGAGGTCAAAACCAGGAAATGCTCATCTGATTTCTGTATTATGACCAATATATCTGAGTCAGAGCAAAACTGATTAATGATGTGTCATCACAACCACTTTCAATGGAATCTCCTGTGTTCAATTACATTTCAAAGGGCTCATGTTCGGATCCAAAGTCCAAGACAATGTTAGCACAGACAGCTGCTCTTTAAAACATTCCTCTGTTATTAACTTCTGATTCTTATATGTCATCAAAAGCAGTTTTTCACTCACTCCAGTTCTACTGATACACTTCAAGAGCCAAATACAGAACAAGGCTACTGAGATACTGAGCAATCTCATCAGTGATATCCACCAGTGCAAGTAAAGAGTTTTTAAAAACAAAACTAGATATTTTATCTTTGATTTCTTCAAATTAATATTAAATTCCAGAAAAATTTAGAAATGTCAAGATAGTATGACTATGACAAGATTTTTATATTTCTGGTAATGTGGTTTATCTGCTTTTAGTTTTACACATACACAGTGTTATATGGATCAGAGACAGGTAGGAGACTTGTTTAACAGGACTTTGTTTTGTATGAATAAAATATATGCTGTGATTCAGGCTTGGATGGATAAGAGGTTTGAAAACTTTCAGTAAAAGACTGAAAGGAAAAGTGAGACACGGTGATAAGATCTATACACATGATGCAATTGCTGCTAACAGATTAACACTTCCCTTCCTGCAGATATCACACTCACACTCACATAGAGAGGGAAGTGCTAATGTGTCTAAATACATGATTTTAATTAACTGCTTACAAACACTGCACAGACCTCAGTCAGGCTTTTAATATCTGCAGTACATGCATGACCTTCTTAGCAACAGTGTTTGCATCTGGGGGCCAAATTCTGGTGCACATAGGTTACACGTGCCTTATAACCCTAACAAGAACAGGATGCTTCCACATGTAAATATGCTGTGGGAAAGGGAGCCCTTGTGAGATGCTACAAGCAGGAATGTGCAAGACATTGATGAAGCCTTGCATTTGGTATCTAATCATTATATGACCAGTAGCACTGATCCAAGAACTGAACAACTGCAGAGAAATTATTTTATCTTAGGGCATGCATACAACCGTCATACAGTGAAATTCCTCATCTACTCCTTGATTTTTGCTGCTCATGAGTCCATAGGAAGTCCATACCCTTGAGTGTTATATCTAGTGTATTAACTGATCCTGTGCTATCACAGTTACAAAGGACCTGGTAATGACCTAATAATCACCCATGTGAGCAATGACAACACAGGTCATGAGTTACCTCAACGTGACATTGCACATTGAATTCTGTGTATCCTGTAGCTCTCTGGTAAATTAAACTTTTTTCTAGCACAAGAATTTGGTCTCTTGCAATTATTCTTGATATAAGGTAACTGTGCTTGGTAGGGCAGTGCTATCTACCCTATGGTTTTTACTCAAAATATGTTATGATTGTTCCCCATACTCTGATTTCTCATGTGTGCTTTGTATATTCTCAAGTACTTAGAAGTTTTGCGGGACTGCAGTTTTTTTCACTTTTGTCTTCCAGTGATTGATCCCAGTGTAGCCAGGAGGCTTAAGGACCTCAATCTTTCTTAGCAAAGAGAAGAAATGGGTAATGGAGACTTAATTCCTTCACCAGGGGAAAGTGGTTATTCTTATATTGCAGTACCAGTGGAAACTTTCCGGGCTCTCATATTTCTATTGCTGTGTCATAAAAGCAGAAAAAAAGTTTTACTTACACAAAATGCTCATAAAAATTCATGTTTCTGAGTCTTATTATAATATGTCAAAAGTTTAAATAGGCACAATAAACTCCAGTACTTTCTTTGCAGGCAGTTAATGTCAGTGAGCTCTTGGCACCACCCAAAACCACTAAGCAGGGGTACAGAATGGGTGTGGGAAAAAAAACCACACAGAAGCATGTGTTTGGCATGTTTCAGGTCACCTGGACGAGATGCCATACACAAGGGTCCGCCACTGACTAGGAAGCTTCTGAAAATAAGGTACCATTACACAACACATCTCCCAACCTCAGTTCAGTCTTTGACCTCTTTCTTTCCCCGTTGTACTTCCAACTGTCTAACTGGCTAACAAGCACAACAGCAGTTGTGCTGCTGCAGTGCAAATGCATGAATTACAGGACTACCTCTGGTGGGAACAGAAGGTAGGAGTCATCTCTGTCTGTGAGACTTGACGACTGCTGCAGGCAGCAGAGGTATGAAAGGACAGAGGCAGTTACTTGTCAGGAGAAATGAACAGATCAAAAGAAGCACTGATTTTCCTCTGCTGCTTGTACAGTTAATGTTTCAGACTTTGTACGAAGGCTCCCACAGCAGCCAGAGCATATCTCTATGTGTATACATATATATATGTATGTGTAAGTATGTGTGTGTGGGTGTGTGTATAGGAAACAGTCTGCCTAAGACACCCTTTTTGTCTGTGAAAGGAAGTGTTTGAATTAGAAGGAGATTCTTCCAAGGATAAAGAATCAGGGACAAATTTATATATAGCAGTAGAAAATGCTCTCTGAACTCATGTAGGAAGGAGTCTGAGATGCGGATTTTATAAACAGACCCCTTTGGATCTCCAAAGAGAGGATTTGAAAAGTCAAACACATCCAGTCCATGCCTATAAAAGTAAAAATTACACTGCCCAGAGCCTTTTAAACAACAGACTTATTTCAAACAACAGAATACTATGGCTGTTACTCTTTCTCTCTCTCCCCGTGGAGACACACGTTTGTGAAACTAACCCCTGACTAAAGATGCTGTTAAAGATTTTATCCATTACAGCTGTAAGACTCATGGCTGAAACCTTTGATGAGAGAGGAACTCGCTAGTTGTTGCTGAGTAGTAAGACAAGCAAGTCAGTGTCCAGAGACAAAGGCCCCTTCCCTTTGCTTAGCAAATGGTATGAACCGGATGGGTCAGACATCGTTTGCCTGTCACTATCAAGTTTGGGTTACTTTTCTTCCATTAGTGGAATAAATTAAACCAATTCACTTGAACATGAATAGTGAAAAAAATTATATCCAGGATTCTGTAAGTGGACAGTTATTGCAACCTGTATTAGATAGAGACTAGGGACGATAAAAGATTAAGCACACTGAAAGAGTCTGCCCAAGAAGAGAGCCCTTCACTGAGGAAGGTGTAGAGTCCTGTATGCCACTGTCTGTTTGTGAAAGGACTGGGATGTTGCAGGACCTGTTGGGATGAGTGATGTCAAGATGAAACAGAACCAAGCAACAACAATGATGTCTGGTAGTACCCAGTGAGATGAGAACGCAGCAACCACAAACGTCAGGTGCCAGGAGACCTGTCATAGAAACTGGTTTTATGGTCAGCATCATAGCAAGGAGTTTTGGTCTTATCTTTATTGCATAGGCCAGAGTTGTGAGTTTCACCTGCAGTGCAAAGAGCTTGATTTAACCCTTTTGAGCTCAGTTTGCAAAGTTCATGTATGAGTGCTCTGAGAGTGTTTATGTTAGAGAGTGACTACATAAACATTATTGTGTTTTGCCTCCAAATCACTTAAAACCAGGTAAACAACTCATTGTGTAAGTGTGCAATTAAGAGTTTAAAATAAAAGATAATATTTGTACAGGAAGAGCTCTTGGTAGAACTGAAAAGGATTGTAATAACAGTTCCTGGGAGCAAAAAAGTTTTGAATCATGTTTCTTTGCTGCCATTGTCATATATTTGGCATTAATATCTCTACTTCTGACTATGGCAGAACTAGTAGAGGACATTACTGCAGTATTGACTTGTCTCTGGTGCTGCCAGTGACTCTCTGTAGAGCAGAATGACGTAGTTTGCAGAGGGAAAAAAACTGCTGCAAATTCCCTTTTCTCTTCTCACTTACTCTCTTTTGTTGCCAGGAAGCTGGGCATCGTAAGTGGGATGTGTAAACTCAAAACTGATTGAGAAGGATGCAGCTGAAATCTGTGAGGTCCCTGAGTTTTACTGATGATTCCTACATTATGTGTCTCTACTTATCCAAAGTCCTGACCATGCCATGGAGCAGGAGATAAAAACTTGAAATGAAACTTCTGGTGAAACCTCAAGACCTATGAGTTATTCCCAGTTACGTTCAGAAAGGCTTCCTTTCACAGTCCCTCCAGCCCAAACTGCTCTTCTTTTCCTAGCACAGTGGAAGCTAGAGATATCTACAGGTAAACACAGCCAGAACTGGAGATCACAGAATCACAGAATCACAGAATGTTAGGGATTGGAAGGGACCTTGAAAGATCATCTAGTCCAATCCCCCTGCCGGAGCAGGAACACCTAAATCAGATCACACAGGAACGCATCCAGGCGGGTTTTGAATGTCTCCAGAGAAGGAGACTCCACAACCTCTCTGGGCAGCCTGTTCCAGTGCTCTGTCACCCTCACTGTAAAGAAATTTTTTCTCATGTTCAAGTGGAACCTCCTGTGTTCCAGCTTGAACCCATTGCCCCTTGTCCTNGTTTTCCCCTAGTCTTTTAGCTAATGAGTGTTACATTACAAACTGGCAGCTGGAAAGTCACCAAAACACCTTAAGGGTACTAGAGCAGTTCCACTGAGTTCTCCACCCTTTGTTTGAAGAGAGATTGATCCCAGGAGCTGTGAGTGGGGTGTGATGCCTGGGAAGCAAGGTGGGAAGTGCCAACACCCAAACACAACACTCTNCACTAGGCACTCTTGAAACTCTTTAGTGCATGTCACTTTTTTATTCTGCAAGGCACCAGGAGAGTACATACATGACTTCACTGCTGCTGTGTCCAGACAGCTTCACCACTAGTTTATTAGCCAACCAAACAAAAAGTTCACAGGTCTTCAGGATGAACATAACCACCTTCCGCCATATTTGGAGGTTTTCACTTAGAGGTATTTAAAATAAAATAAAATTTTACGAGTGTTCCAACAGCTCCACTGACTGCTGCCTCTGCTCCAAAAGACAGCAAGGGTTAAGGATGCACGGCCCTGGCCACTTGTCAGATTTGGCATGCTCCAGCCAACAGCTGGTGGAGGCAGTTAATTAGCCCTGCACCCTGCTCAAAGTTCAGCCTTTATTGGCAGGGAAGAACAGGCTGCACCAGCCCTCTTCTCTCTTTCAATTAACAAAGACCTGTGCCATCAGATTACCTTGGCAACATGCCGTGGCATCCGTGTCATTTGCCTGCCTGAGCTTTGCCATGGCAACAGGAAAGCTAAGCTTGCCAAGGAGGCATCTGGTCTATGGGTGGCAGATTACCTGCCAAACAGATTTACTAGCTGCAAAGTGCTGCTGACTGCCCCGAGAAGAGAGGAAGGCGGAAATCTCGTAACACAAAGGTGGTTATCCATTCTAATTTTTCTTTCTAAGCAAAGTTTTCTAGAAGTCCAGATGCTGATGTGTAGATAGAGCATGTCTTTATTCTTTCTGGGCATGAAAGCCATCAAACAAATTAGTCTTTATCTTAGTCATAAGGTCCTCTGGGCATTACAGAAGCAAAAGTCTCTGTTGAGAATTTCTGTTATGCAGGAACTAGTCTGGTCTTGACAGAGCACTGCTGCTTTTTAATTTCTTTTTATCACATCCTTTTTGTTGTGTTGACACTAGAGATACGTGTGATCCAAAAATCATGGATCCAAATGCTCATAAACTGCAGGGAAAATCAGATCTGAATGTCAGCATCACATCTAGTTCCATGGCCTATAAAACTCAAGGATAGACAGTAGCAGATTTCTAAGGACTGTGAAGATTTTCCAATGAACTGTCTGTTCTCAGAAGAGAATGAATTTTTTGGACTCATAGTGGGAGGAGAAATAGACTGTAGGCAATGTAGAACTGGCTCCATTTCTACCAAATGACCCTCGAAAGCAAGCCATGTTTCAGATCCTAACTATTAATTGTACCTTCCTTTATCCTTTCTGGTTCTTCTGCTCATAATGCACACATACTATTGCAGTAGAGATCGGAGACCTGAAGGCCAAATCCTGCAGCTTCTCTGTAGGTGACACAGGGAGAGATTCCATATTGACCTGCTACTGCACTGGCTGAGACAAATGCTGATGCGGGCATGACAGACTGGGTCGAGGTCGTGAGATTTCCTCACCCTGCCAGGGTGAGGAAAGAACGGAGTCCTTGCATAGAAAGAATCCTGTCATTTTGTGTAATTTGTGTCAAAAGTCTGGGATTAGCCACACTGTTGAATATTGAATAACCTTCTGACTCCAGCCTCTGATATGTTCATGACTCCTTTCCACATCCCAGACTTTTGCAACATCAGGATTTCTGTATGCAAAAGGCATCTGGGCTGGCTGAGCATATCTGTGTTTTGTTTTGTTTTGGTTCTTCCTCTTTTCTGTAGTGGTTAAAGAAAAAAAAAAAGCAATAGTTTTCCCCTAGTCTTTTAGCTAATGAGTGTTACATTACAAACTGGCAGCTGGAAAGTCACCAAAACACCTTAAGGGTACTAGAGCAGTTCCACTGAGTTATCCACCCTTTGTTTGAAGAGAGATTGATCCCAGGAGCTGTGAGTGCCCCATGTGGGGTGTGATGCCTGGGAAGCAAGGTGGGAAGTGCCAACACCCAAACACAACACTCTGGTCCTTATTTTGGAAAGAAGACATTAATGTTGGTGTCTAAAGCAGAACTGACCTCTTTCGGGATCACTCAGCTTTGGGGTCTAGTCCAAAAAAACAGATAACTTCATGTCTTCCGGATAAGTATGTTGTTTTCCTATATGATGGAGAGCTGCTCAATTTGGTCCTAAAGTGATACTTCTACCATGGTGGAGTAAAATAAATAGCAACTAGAATCTGCATCACTATATTTTGTTTGCCTCTTTCCGTGACATACCTGTAGCCATAGCAATTTTGTGACAAAATGAGAGAAGGAAGCACACAGACTTCTGGTTTAGTCACCCCTCTGTGATCAGAAGTATCTGTGTTGCGTATGTACTTTAGAGGAGTGGAATTGATCTGGAACTCTGTCACCTCAAATATACCACTGGGCCNCCTGCACCCGGCTCAAAGTTCAGCCTTTATTGGCAGGGAAGAACAGGCTGCACCAGCCCTCTTCTCTCTTTCAATTAACAAAGACCTGTGCCATCAGATTACCTTGGCAACATGCCGTGGCATCCGTGTCATTTGCCTGCCTGAGCTTTGCCATGGCAACAGGAAAGCTAAGCTTGCCAAGGAGGCATCTGGTCTATGGGTGGCAGATTACCTGCCAAACAGATTTACTAGCTGCAAAGTGCTGCTGACTGCCCCGAGAAAAGAGAGGAAGGCGGAAATCTCCTAACACAAAGGTGGTTATCCATTCTAATTTTTCTTTCTAAGCAAAGTTTTCCGGAAGTCCAGATGCTGATGTGTGGATAGAGCATGTCTTTATTCTTTCTGGGCATGAAAGCCATCAAACAAATTAGTCTTTATCTTAGTCATAAGGTCCTCTGGGCATTACAGAAGCAAAAGTCTCTGTTGAGAATTTCTGTTATGCAGGAACTAGTCTGGTCTTGACAGAGCACTGCTGCTTTTTAATTTCTTTTTATCACATCCTTTTTGTTGTGTTGACACTAGAGATACGTGTGATCCAAAAATCATGGATCCAAATGCTCATAAACTGCAGGGAAAATCAGATCTGAATGTCAGCATCACATCTAGTTCCATGGCCTATAAAACTCAAGGATAGACAGTAGCAGATTTCTAAGGACTGTGAAGATTTTCCAATGAACTGTCTGTTCTCAGAAGAGAATGAATTTTTTGGACTCATAGTGGGAGGAGAAATAGACTGTAGGCAATGTAGAACTGGCTCCATTTCTACCAAATGACCCTCGAAACCAAGCTATGTTTCAGATCCTAACTATTAATTGTACCTTCTTTTATCCTTTCTGGTTCTTCTGCTCATAATGCACACATACTATTGCAGTAGAGATCAGAGACCTGAAGGCCAAATCCTGCAGCTTCTCTGTAGGTGACACAGGGAGAGATTCCATATTGACCTGCTACTGCACTGGCTGAGACAAATGCTGATGCGGGCATGACAGACTGGGTCGAGGTCGTGAGATTTCCTCACCCTGCCAGGGTGAGGAAAGAACGGAGTCCTTGCATAGAAAGAATCCTGTCATTTTGTGTAATTTGTGTCAAAAGTCTGGGATTAGCCACACTGTTGAATATTGAATAACCTTCTGACTCCAGCCTCTGATATGTTCATGACTCCTTTCCACATCCCAGACTTTTGCAACATCAGGATTTCTGTATGCAAAAGGCATCCGGGCTGGCTGAGCATATCTGTGTTTTGTTTTGTTTTGGTTCTTCTCTTCCTCTTTTCTGTAGTGGTTAAAGAAAAAAAAAAAGCAATAGTTTTCCCCTAGTCTTTTAGCTAATGAGTGTTACATTACAAACTGGCAGCTGGAAAGTCACCAAAACACCTTAAGGGTACTAGAGCAGTTCCACTGAGTTATCCACCCTTTGTTTGAAGAGAGATTGATCCCAGGAGCTGTGAGTGGGGTGTGATGCCTGGGAAGCAAGGTGGGAAGTGCCAACACCCAAACACAACACTCTGGTCCTTATTTTGGAAAGAAGACATTAATGTTGGTGTCTAAAGCAGAACTGACCTCTTTCGGGATCACTCAGCTTTGGGGTCTAGTCCAAAAAAACAGATAACTTCATGTCTTCCGGATAAGTATGTTGTTTTCCTATATGATGGAGAGCTGCTCAATTTGGTCCTAAAGTGATACTTCTACCATGGTGGAGTAAAATAAATAGCAACTAGAATCTGCATCACTATATTTTGTTTGCCTCTTTCCGTGACATACCTGTAGCCATAGCAATTTTGTGACAAAATGAGAGAAGGAAGCACACAGACTTCTGGTTTAGTCACCCCTCTGTGATCAGAAGTATCTGTGTTGCGTATGTACTTTAGAGGAGTGGAATTGATCTGGAACTCTGTCACCTCAAATATACCACTGGGCCATCCTAGGAAATCCCAGTAAATCCTTCTGGCTTAATTTCTAAGCTCTCTAGGGCACAGAGACACGGACAAAAGCAGTATGCTAAATGGCTTTCAGGGTGTCAGGAAGTCTAAGGAGCTGAAACCAACCAGTCATTGTCACTGAAGCATTGTTGTTAGAGGCTTTCCTATGTTATACTTTATAAGAAACACTTTATTTGGATGCAGAAATTATTTCATTATTTGCAGGGTTGGAGAGTCACCACACTGGAGTTAGTAGGAAATCACAAGGGAGTGTTTCCATATGCAGGATTGGATCTTTTACACAGTTTGAAGCACTTTAGATGACCCTGTCATTTTCAAATGCTGAGAACCAGGCAATCCAATGAGTTGTCTCATGTTAGGATCTCAGATTAGCAGCCCTTTTCTATAATTCAGGTTATTGTTTGTTGCCAAGAGCATGTCCTGGACACCATCCTCACCGCTGTCACAGTTTTAGCCCAGAAGTAGGTCAAATCCAGATGGTGTGTCAGTAAACGTTAAAGTGTTTTAATTATCAAGCTATTTTTAGAAGGTTTGGCACGATACAGTGCCAGGAAGTGAAGTGGAGCAGAAAATAAAATCCAAGTGAGATCCTTCACTTTTCTTGAGATAGGGAGATGAGTTATGCATCATTAACACTATTAACGAAAACTAAATTGTATCAGTTCTAGGTTTAAAAGCTGAGTGCCAACATGGAAAGTATACCTCAGAAACCAATACTACTTCTTTACTTATGTCATGTTGCATTCACCACCATCACTGTCAAGTAAGAGAAGTTTTCAGTAAGTCTGTTAGTGCTATTGCTTCTATGTCCTCCTTTTTCCTATCAGGAGGATAAGGAAACTATTGATCATTTTGACCTTCAAGAAGTTCTCAGGAATGTTTTCTTTGTGACTGAGCTTGTATGAGTAAAATCACTTGAATTTTCCAGGGCAATTACTCACTCCTGGTAACAGGTAAAGTGATTTAAATGAGCATCGGCTCCCTCAGACCTTACCTTGGACTTCTCTTGTGTGTTACAATGTCTAAACAGGATCATCTGGAGGCTGAAAAAAGGCAACAAGCATTTTTGTGGTTGATGCTGAGATATTTAATACAACAATGTGTAGATGTCTTTGAAAGTCTGAAACTAAAGACCTAGATTTACTGCTTATCAGCTGCAACTGCTAATTATGGTTCATTTCCATCTAATGTATGTTGGTCCAGTTCTAGGCTCTGCCATATATTTCTTGTGTGTGATCTTAAGCAAATTATCTGCATTCTTTATCCACCATGTGTAGCATAAGAAAAGCAAATTAATATATCTCTCTTTAAATGTTTTTGTATGCAGTATCCGGCTACAGAATTTTATTCCTGTTTGACACTCAGTACAATTATAAAAAATAAAAAAACACCATATTTTGTGAAAAGAAAAAAAATAGGATTTCTTGACATTTTTCTCACCATGCTACCTGTGAATCTAGGCAAGGTACAGCCATTTCTGATTTTTTTTTCCATGTAAATGGCAACCTCCATTTAAATGAATTCTTTAAGAAGTTATCAAGTAAATGCAATGAGGGCCAGCCAGATACAATGCAAACAGGAGAATAGTCTGCAATGAATAATCCAGTCATCCCAGGTTTCCTGCCCTCTGCCTCCATCCAGTCTCTGGGATAACTGCAGAGTTTTACTTAGGCTGGAAAAATGCTGATCTTGCAGTTGCAAGCATATCGTGTTGGATTTCAGTTTTATTTTTAGTCAAGTGGATTTGCTGTCTCTTGTCAGCTTATTGTGTTGTGTTATCAGAGACATTTGAGCAGAACTGAGTTTTCTTGGTGCTCCAGTGGGCTCTTGCGTATAAAATCAAAGTTCTCTTGCTTACTTCATGTTCTCATTCATTCATTCAGTGTCTCAGAGCCTGCCAATTCTATGGGCATTCAACCAGTTTTGCATTTACTACTGAGTATTGTGCTGGCTGCCAGTCACAAAGGATGGTGATAAATGGATTCAGAGGCACCTATTAGGATTAACCGAAGGCTTAAATTCATTTTGAACCCTCTTACTGCCAAAATTAATTATAATAAAATTAATTATGCTATGTTATCCACTGAAGAACAGGCCAAGGTGAGGAAAATACCCACCCTAATATTTACTGCAGCTTGGAGCTGACATAAATGGTGGAATCTATAGAACACAGAACTCATCAGTTCTGTGCTTACTAGACTCATAAGCATAAATTCAAGCCCTTTCCACNAGCATGTCCTGGACACCATCCTCACCGCTGTCACAGTTTTAGCCCAGAAGTAGGTCAAATCCAGATGGTGTGTCAGTAAACGTTAAAGTGTTTTAATTATCAAGCTATTTTTAGAAGGTTTGGCACGATACAGTGCCAGGAAGTGAAGTGGAGCAGAAAATAAAATCCAAGTGAGATCCTTCACTTTTCTTGAGATAGGGAGATGAGTTATGCATCATTAACACTATTAACGAAAACTAAATTGTATCAGTTCTAGGTTTAAAAGCTGAGTGCCAACATGGAAAGTATACCTCAGAAACCAATACTACTTCTTTACTTATGTCATGTTGCATTCACCACCATCACTGTCAAGTAAGAGAAGTTTTCAGTAAGTCTGTTAGTGCTATTGCTTCTATGTCCTCCTTTTTCCTATCAGGAGGATAAGGAAACTATTGATCATTTTGACCTTCAAGAAGTTCTCAGGAATGTTTTCTTTGTGACTGAGCTTGTATGAGTAAAATCACTTGAATTTTCCAGGGCAATTACTCACTCCTGGTAACAGGTAAAGTGATTTAAATGAGCATCGGCTCCCTCAGACCTTACCTTGGACTTCTCTTGTGTGTTACAATGTCTAAACAGGATCATCTGGAGGCTGAAAAAAGGCAACAAGCATTTTTGTGGTTGATGCTGAGATATTTAATACA
>VZTO01019411.1:23930-51572 GCA_013400615.1 Syrrhaptes paradoxus
ATCTCAGAGACCTTGTCCTACACACTGGCTTCAGTGATTCAGGTCAATTAGAACTGTATGTTGATCTGCAAAGCAGCTTGCAGAGTAGGGAAATCCTCATATTTTAGCAAAAAACATCTTTATTGGAATTACACTTACTGTATTTCATGGTATGTCATTTGGAAGAAATATGGTGATAGAAAATTCAATGACTTGGCTGCTTTGCAAACCAAAGAGGTCCTGTTCAGCTAACTTATTGATTGCAATAATTCAGTTCAGCCTTGTGTGGAAGAATAGCTGCTGAAAACCAGTGTAATATCGCATGGAAACCTTGAAACTCTCTCCTATCAAAGTAGCAGTTTGTCAGATAGCTGATACAGTAGAACCTGCCATGGTGGCGCAGAGATGACAAATAACCTAAGCTCTGCTAGGTCCATGCAAAGTCATACCTTGTACTTCAGAATGACACTACTGGATTAGAGCTCCCTTTTGAAACTGGGCATTGGTGTGAGTAACACTGGCAGAATCTGGTCTGGGCTAGACAACAGGCTGCAGGTAATGAAATGACAACAAAACCATGAGAGTCACAATGTCCCAGTAAATGACCTGACTCTTTCCTTTTGTACCTCTGCCATATTCTGACAGAGTGTGAGACCCATCTACAACACATAGGCAATCAAATTTCCTTGATCAGAATGTCATTAGCCAAAGAGAAGAGTATAATTTGAAAGATGGAGGAAAGAGTGGAGTCGAAGTGGAACAAAAGCAGGTTTTTAGAAACATTACTTAAGAATGAATAGAATATTACTCTTCCCTGCTGCTCCTCAGTCTAATCTGGGCAAGGAAATTATTTATTTTGACTACTTCAGGGAAAGGCCTGGTTAATTTATCCTTTCCAAAGGCTCATCTATAGTATGTACAATAAAAATATTAGCTCCTAAGACTCCACTGTAAAACTCAGTAGTTTGCATTTCTGGGCTATCTCATTTCATTCATTTCTGATAAAACACTTCTCTCTTCATTCTTGTTCAAGTTACAAACAATTCTGTGTTTTCCTGCTGATGTCTGCTTGCCCTTAGCTTGCGGAGAAAAATCTTGCTTACCTCCCTCCTGCAGAAAAACATGTTGATAGGTAGACAGTTAGACTTATTCCCCATTTGAAAATTAAATTAGACCGCTTTACCTACTAGTTGTGCATTGCTCAGAAAGTTGCTNACCTTACCTTGGACTTCTCTTGTGTGTTACAATGTCTAAACAGGATCATCTGGAGGCTGAAAAAAGGCAACAAGCATTTTTGTGGTTGATGCTGAGATATTTAATACAACAATGTGTAGATGTCTTTGAAAGTCTGAAACTAAAGACCTAGATTTACTGCTTATCAGCTGCAACTGCTAATTATGGTTCATTTCCATCTAATGTATGTTGGTCCAGTTCTAGGCTCTGCCATATATTTCTTGTGTGTGATCTTAAGCAAATTATCTGCATTCTTTATCCACCATGTGTAGCATAAGAAAAGCAAATTAATATATCTCTCTTTAAATGTTTTTGTATGCAGTATCCGGCTACAGAATTTTATTCCTGTTTGACACTCAGTACAATTATAAAAAATAAAAAAACACCATATTTTGTGAAAAGAAAAAAAATAGGATTTCTTGACATTTTTCTCACCATGCTACCTGTGAATCTAGGCAAGGTACAGCCATTTCTGATTTTTTTTTCCATGTAAATGGCAACCTCCATTTAAATGAATTCTTTAAGAAGTTATCAAGTAAATGCAATGAGGGCCAGCCAGATACAATGCAAACAGGAGAATAGTCTGCAATGAATAATCCAGTCATCCCAGGTTTCCTGCCCTCTGCCTCCATCCAGTCTCTGGGATAACTGCAGAGTTTTACTTAGGCTGGAAAAATGCTGATCTTGCAGTTGCAAGCATATCGTGTTGGATTTCAGTTTTATTTTTAGTCAAGTGGATTTGCTGTCTCTTGTCAGCTTATTGTGTTGTGTTATCAGAGACATTTGAGCAGAACTGAGTTTTCTTGGTGCTCCAGTGGGCTCTTGCGTATAAAATCAAAGTTCTCTTGCTTACTTCATGTTCTCATTCATTCATTCAGTGTCTCAGAGCCTGCCAATTCTATGGGCATTCAACCAGTTTTGCATTTACTACTGAGTATTGTGCTGGCTGCCAGTCACAAAGGATGGTGATAAATGGATTCAGAGGCACCTATTAGGATTAACTGAAGGCTTAAATTCATTTTGAACCCTCTTACTGCCAAAATTAATTATAATAAAATTAATTATGCTATGTTATCCACTGAAGAACAGGCCAAGGTGAGGAAAATACCCACCCTAATATTTACTGCAGCCTGGAGCTGACATAAATGGTGGAATCTATAGAACACAGAACTCACCAGTTCTGTGCTTACTAGACTCATAAGCACAAATTCAAGCCCTTTCCACTGTGTGCTTTCACTTGTCTTTAGATTTTAATCTCAGAGACCTTGTCCTACACACTGGCTTCAGTGATTCAGGTCAATTAGAACTGTATGTTGATCTGCAAAGCAGCTTGCAGAGTAGGGAAATCCTCATATTTTAGCAAAAAACATCTTTATTGGAATTACACTTACTGTATTTCATGGTATGTCATTTGGAAGAAATATGGTGATAGAAAATTCAATGACTTGGCTGCTTTGCAAACCAAAGAGGTCCTGTTCAGCTAACTTATTGATTGCAATAATTCAGTTCAGCCTTGTGTGGAAGAATAGCTGCTGAAAACCAGTGTAATATCGCATGGAAACCTTGAAACTCTCTCCTATCAAAGTAGCAGTTTGTCAGATAGCTGATACAGTAGAACCTGCCATGGTGGCACAGAGATGACAAATAACCTAAGCTCTGCTAGGTCCATGCAAAGTCATACCTTGTACTTCAGAATGACACTACTGGATTAGAGCTCCCTTTTGAAACTGGGCATTGGTGTGAGTAACACTGGCAGAATCTGGTCTGGGCTAGACAACAGGCTGCAGGTAATGAAATGACAACAAAACCATGAGAGTCACAATGTCCCAGTAAATGACCTGACTCTTTCCTTTTGTACCTCTGCCATATTCTGACAGAGTGTGAGACCCATCTACAACACATAGGCAATCAAATTTCCTTGATCAGAATGTCATTAGCCAAAGGGAAGAGTATAATTTGAAAGATGGAGGAAAGAGTGGAGTCGAAGCGGAACAAAAGCAGGTTTTTAGAAACATTACTTAAGAATGAATAGAATATTACTCTTCCCTGCTGCTCCTCAGTCTAATCTGGGCAAGGAAATTATTTATTTTGACTACTTCAGGGAAAGGCCTGGTTAATTTATCCTTTCCAAAGGCTCATCTATAGTATGTACAATGAAAATATTAGCTCCTAAGACTCCACTGTAAAACTCAGTAGTTTGCATTTCTGGGCTATCTCATTTCATTCATTTCTGATAAAACACTTCTCTCTTCATTCTTGTTCAAGTTACAAACAATTCTGTGTTTTCCTGCTGATGTCTGCTTGCCCTTAGCTTGCGGAGAAAAATCTTGCTTACCTCCCTCCTGCAGAAAAACATGTTGATAGGTAGACAGTTAGACTTATTCCCCATTTGAAAATTAAATTAGACCGCTTTACCTACTAGTTGTGCATTGCTCAGAAAGTTGCATGCCTTGTCTTAGGAATTAAATAGTTGCTTGGATTTTTTTGTTGTTGTTGTTATGGAAGTAGCTTTTAAATTGCCCAAAAAATCAAAGCTAGGTTTGGGTGTTTTTTTGCCTTTCCTTCCAGTAATTATATGTTTTACTAACAGACAAAGCATTCCGGCTGAGCAAAAAATCTGAGAAACCAGATTCAGAAAAGTTACTCAAAACATGTACNACTGCCAAAATTAATTATAATAAAATTAATTATGCTATGTTATCCACTGAAGAACAGGCCAAGGTGAGGAAAATACCCACCCTAATATTTACTGCAGCCTGGAGCTGACATAAATGGTGGAATCTATAGAACACAGAACTCACCAGTTCTGTGCTTACTAGACTCATAAGCACAAATTCAAGCCCTTTCCACTGTGTGCTTTCACTTGTCTTTAGATTTTCATCTCAGAGACCTTGTCCTACACACTGGCTTCAGTGATTCAGGTCAATTAGAACTGTATGTTGATCTGCAAAGCAGCTTGCAGAGTAGGGAAATCCTCATATTTTAGCAAAAAACATCTTTATTGGAATTACACTTACTGTATTTCATGGTATGTCATTTGGAAGAAATATGGTGATAGAAAATTCAATGACTTGGCTGCTTTGCAAACCAAAGAGGTCCTGTTCAGCTAACTTATTGATTGCAATAATTCAGTTCAGCCTTGTGTGGAAGAATAGCTGCTGAAAACCAGTGTAATATCGCATGGAAACCTTGAAACTCTCTCCTATCAAAGTAGCAGTTTGTCAGATAGCTGATACAGTAGAACCTGCCATGGTGGCGCAGAGATGACAAATAACCTAAGCTCTGCTAGGTCCATGCAAAGTCATACCTTGTACTTCAGAATGACACTACTGGATTAGAGCTCCCTTTTGAAACTGGGCATTGGTGTGAGTAACACTGGCAGAATCTGGTCTGGGCTAGACAACAGGCTGCAAGTGATGAAATGACAACAAAACCATGAGAGTCACAATGTCCCAGTAAATGACCTGACTCTTTCCTTTTGTACCTCTGCCATATTCTGACAGAGTGTGAGACCCATCTACAACACATAGGCAATCAAATTTCCTTGATCAGAATGTCATTAGCCAAAGAGAAGAGTATAATTTGAAAGATGGAGGAAAGAGTGGAGTCGAAGTGGAACAAAAGCAGGTTTTTAGAAACATTACTTAAGAATGAATAGAATATTACTCTTCCCTGCTGCTCCTCAGTCTGATCTGGGCAAGGAAATTATTTATTTTGACTACTTCAGGGAAAGGCCTGGTTAATTTATCCTTTCCAAAGGCTCATCTATAGTATGTACAATAAAAATATTAGCTCCTAAGACTCCACTGTAAAACTCAGTAGTTTGCATTTCTGGGCTATCTCATTTCATTCATTTCTGATAAAACACTTCTCTCTTCATTCTTGTTCAAGTTACAAACAATTCTGTGTTTTCCTGCTGATGTCTGCTTGCCCTTAGCTTGCGGAGAAAAATCTTGCTTACCTCCCTCCTGCAGAAAAACATGTTGATAGGTAGACAGTTAGACTTATTCCCCATTTGAAAATTAAATTAGACCGCTTTACCTACTAGTTGTGCATTGCTCAGAAAGTTGCATGCCTTGTCTTAGGAATTAAATAGTTGCTTGGATTTTTTTGTTGTTGTTGTTATGGAAGTAGCTTTTAAATTGCCCAAAAAATCAAAGCTAGGTTTGGGTGTTTTTTTGCCTTTCCTTCCAGTAATTATATGTTTTACTAACAGACAAAGCATTCCGGCTGAGCAAAAAATCTGAGAAACCAGATTCAGAAAAGTTACTCAAAACATGTACCTGAAACATTAAATTCAGAACTGTATTAACCAAGGGTTCCTTCCGTATTCAACAAGGAGACATACAGACCTTCAGAGTCATTCAGTTCAATTATTATTTGAATCTAGAAAGGGAGTGTAGAATGGACTAGGTTCTCAGTTTATGGTACCTGCATTAGGATGCCAAAACTCAACAAGGCAGAAACCAAGCCATGAAATGGAGACAGAGTGGAATCTGTTACCCAGTGCCTGGCCTTATATTCAAAGTAGCCCATCTATCTCCCATCTTTTGGATTAGCTGCTGCATGGTGCAGCTCTGCCATGTTCTTATTTTCCCAGCTTAGCTTAAAACATCTAAATTTGACATTTTGCTTTCCTCTACATCATCCTTTGGGACTATACTAGATGTCATCTGGTAGCTGTTTGACAGTGCAATTTATCAATTTGTCTTTGTATTTAACCCTATTGGTATTGTACCTGGTTTGCAATACCTTTCTGTTTCTTTTGCAACCTGATGCTATAATGTTGGTACATTGATTCAATTTATTGCTTTCACATTTTATTCCTATTTTTTTTTCCCTGAAAACCAAGATATTTAAGAGATTCCATCAGTGATGTTTGTATTGTAAAACACAGTTTGGAGATCTGGAGCAACCACCTTCTAAATAAGAGCTGTATTCGAAGACGAGTTTCACCTGCAGACGATAACCTCTTGTTCCTTCCCTCCACATCCTAGATGTGATGCAAAGGAAATGTGGGGAAGTGGAACACAAGGAAACTGCAACACTCCTTTACTTTTTCTTGTTTGCACTGTTAGATATTGACACCTCCTAGATCTTCATCAGAATGGCTGTAAATTAGTCCAGGAAAATCAATCCTTTTTTAAAAAATGAAGGGAACTGGGATCTTCTCATGCATACCAGACTCAGATCTCTACAAGATTGTTCTGTGTGGCATCCATAGTCTCCTATTGCAGGAACTCCTTCAACTGACAACTTCCTAAAGTACTGAAGTGTTCTGTATCTCCTACAACATAAATCAAACTGATATTCTCAGCCCCTCCTATAGTACATGCATAGTTCAAAGAATTTCCTCATTGTTCCCCAGTATTCCCCATTATTAGTTGATGATTTCTTTCAGTTGTCATACACTAATATCATGTAGCACACTGGCATTTAATTCTTAAAATCCCATAGTCTTGAATAAAGCTATAAGGTCACCAGAAGGAGCTGGTATGTTTGCTTTCGAGTCAAATCTTCTTCAAGTACCAACAAAAAGAGATTAAAAAAATGCTGATATTACTCAGATTGGAGAGAGGAAGCCTAATGGGGGATTCAGTTTAAGTTTATTAAATCCTGAAGGTGATAAATAGGATGAGTAAACGCTGTTATTCACTAAATCCTGAAGAACTCCAGGGCATTCACTGATATTAATTGTAGATTGCTTGACAATTAACTAAATAGAATAGAATAGAGTAGAATAGAATATTTCAATTGGAAGGGAGACCTACAGTGATCATCTAGTCCAATTGCCTGACCAAAAGTTAAAGCATGTTGTTAAGGGCATTGTCCAAACGGCTCTTAAACACTGACAGGCTTGGGGCATTGACCACCTCTCTAGGAAGCCTGTTCCAGTGTTCGACCACCCTCTAATAAATGCTTCCTAAAATATATTTAAAGAGTGGGCAGCAAACTTCTGGAATTTGTTACTGTGTGAGGGTTTGTAGGCAGTACATTCTAAATGAGAGTTAATAAATTCATGAACAACATCCAAAACAAGTACTAAAAGCAATCAACAGGGATGTATCCTCTAATCTTTAATCCACCATCTGTGGATGCTGGGGTTGGGGCAGTAGGTAGTGGCTCACTCTAAATAACCTTTTCATTGCCATTGTTGATTTCTCACATACAGCTTTATAGGAAGCTTCACTTACAGCTGATGTATTTAGTAACTGTCTTCATACCCTCATGTACTCTGCTAGTTGTTCAGATAAAAACAGGTGGTCTAGTTAGCCTGGGAGACGATGTTCAAGCATTGGTTGATTTGTTCCAAGTGCAGCACCTCGTTACCAAGATACTCCAGAGTCACTCATGAATCACCTCATAATGCTCAGAGACTTGGAAGGAATTCTTATACTCAGGTGGACCAACATAAGCCATGTAGACATAAATAGCATAGGACTCCTCTCTTATTCTCCCTTGGCTTGCCAGTAGTCATCTGCAAAGTCCAAAAAATCCTGGGGAGATGACCACTCGACACTGCTAGGCAGAGGGGATAGGATTAGAATATATGGCCTACAAGACAACATTAAAGATTAATAGGATAGAGATTCCTGGGGGCTACTTTTTGTGTCAAGGAGTGCATTTCTTGGAGGTCTCAGATCTGCAAAACTCTGAATTTTAAGCAAGGCAACAGATCCCCTACAAGCTGACACAGTTCAGAACAAAGAAACACTCCATAATACTCAGCAGGGTATAATGGAACATTTTGGCTGACAGCAAAACGATTAGCAATGTAGCAAACAATTATGCCTGATGTTCAGTTAACAACAAAATAAACATGATAAAATATGACCACAACATTTTGAGTCAAAACCTCATAGAGAGTTACCATTTGCTCTTACATCTTCCTCTATGCAAATAGTGCATCGTTAGAGAAGTATTATCCATGTGTTTTCCACCACTGTTTAATTGCACAGAAGGCAGTTAAGTAGATCAAAGAGCTCTATTAACAACAGATAACCACAGAGCAAATATGATTAAAGGTAATTAAAGTAAGGAAGTAATCTGCTAATTCTTAATGGTTGTGAGGACTCGGAGAGGAGTTCTCAAAGTGATTCTCATAATTGCAAATCAGTGTTACTGCAATGAGCAGATATGGTATTTTGTGTTTCAGTGTGAGCCGTTTTTCTATTTGTATTCTCTTATGCTTTCTCCCAAACTTCATACTCACTTGTGACCTGATTCAGAAGTGGGAAAATCTTTTTCACAACAGTTACCAACCTTTTTTTCCTGACTTTCGGCACCAGGCTAAATTTCCCAGACCTCTTTCATTTCTCACTAGGACATTCCTTCACTTTCCAGAAAGTCTCTGGAAACAAATTTCTGTCATTTTCCTCACCCTTTCTTTCCCCACATATCCTTTCTATCTTATTGACTAGATCTAGAGATGATATTTCACTCCTTCCACTCTCTCAGTTCACCTTAAAACCTCCTCCCTTTCTTACCTCATCTTTTAACTTCAGACATCCTACCAACACTGCCCCGAATAAGCCATCCTTTTCTGTTCTTCAGTAGACAACTGAGCAGCTAATTTAGAACTAAAAGGAAATGGGTACATGTTTATCTATAATGTGATAGGGTTTGGAAATCTTCCTGAGAAAGGAGCCTTCTAAATGTACATCTTCTG
This sequence comes from Syrrhaptes paradoxus, assembly GCA_013400615.1. Classification (NCBI taxonomy): domain Eukaryota; kingdom Metazoa; phylum Chordata; class Aves; order Pterocliformes; family Pteroclidae; genus Syrrhaptes; species Syrrhaptes paradoxus. The sequence goes on from VZTO01019411.1 coordinate 32,812, forward strand.
TGTCTCTCTTTTCTGCCTTCCCCAGACTTTGTTCCTCTTGCACTGGCAACAAAACTGTTCATGGTCCCAGTGTCTTCAAGCATCTAAACACAACGTCTCCTACAAATCATTTTCTGCAATTTCACGGCTAGTGATAGTGGCTGAAGCTTTACTCTATGGCATTGCTGCTGATGCTAGGGATCATAACTGGTATCCACGGAAAAGCTCACTGAATCTTCCATGGTCTGAAACCAACATATTTTGCCCAGCTATAATAAGTATATTTATTCAAAAATCATGTCTTACTCTCAGAGACATACCGTATGTACACAGTATCTGGCTCTCCCAGTAACACTTAGATGGTGTTGTCTTTTCTACTTCACAGATGGACAACAAGTTAAAAAATGTACACTTCTCACAGTAACAAACAAAATATATTCCTGAGACAATACTATCTCCTGACGCTCACCCCAGTCTACTGGTAACTAGACAATCCTTGCTGCCTTTTAGCTCTACTATTGCTATCACAGCACCTGCTTAAAGACTCAAGACTGCAGGACTGAATTTCTAAAGAGATGTGGGGGATAATAGTTTCCAGGTCATGACAATTACCAGGATTGTCCTTAATTAATTAACTGATCTGTAATTTTGTCATATTCTCTCTGTGCCTTCAGAGCTCTTGATTTGTAGGGTGCTCTGGGAGAAGGTTTCTCTCTCATTAGAGAATCACAAGTTTTGCTTTAGGTAGGCTGGGCTGTGTAAGATGAGGTGCTTCACAGTGGAAGGTCAGGTTCTATATTCAGAGCTAATGAACTTATACAAACAAAATTGCCTGTACAGCTCAGTGAGGAAAGGCTGCCCAATGCTCATTTGGGGCATATTTAGCAGGCTATCTCAGGCTCTGAATCAGGCAATTAACTTGATTGTGTCTCAGAATACCTAAAGTCAAAGCCTTTGTCCTCATATAATCAAACAGAAAGAGGGAGATGCTTCCAGAGGGCAATTCTAAGCACTTTTTTTTGGTTGTTTATAGCTAAGCAGGATGAACCTTTCTTCCCCAGCCACGCAGATTTTTTAAAGTTTTGTGAAAGTCTCTGTAGATCCTGCCAAAGATGGACAGGAAGAAGTTCAGCTATCTGATATGGGGTAAGATCACACTTGCCTGCCCAAGCTTCTTACAGAGGAGTGTCCTGATTGTATTGGATTTGCGTGAAAAGGTTTTGGTAGTAGGGGGACTACAGGAGTGGCTTCTGTGAGAAGCTGCTAGAAGCTTCCCCTGTGTCCGACAGAGCTAATGCCAGCCAGCTCCAAGATGGACCCACCACTGGCCGAGGCCGAGACCATCAGAGATGGTGGTAGTGCCTCTGGGATAATGCATTTAAGAAGGGGGAAAAACCTGATGTGCAACAACACCCAGCAGAGAGGGGTGAAAACATGTGAGAGAAACAACTGTGCAGACTCCAAGGTCAGTGAAGGAGGGGAGGAGGTGCTCCAGACACCGGACCAGAGGTTACCCTGTAGCCAGTGGTGAAGGTCACGGTGAGGCAGCTGCGCCCCTGCAGCCATGGAGGTAACAGTGGAGCAGAGATACACCTGCAGCTCCTGGNCATGCTAGGACAGGCTCCTGGCAGGACCCGTGGCCCCATGGAGAGAGGAGCCCAGGCTGGAGCAGTCTGTGCCTGAAGGACTGCACTCCATGGAAGGCACTCATGGTGGAAAAGTTAATGAAGAACTGCAGCCTGCCGGAAGGACTCATGCTGGTGAAGTTTGTGGATGACTGCCTCCCATGGGAGGGACCCCATGCTGGAGCAGGAGAAGAGTGTGAGGAGTCCTCCCCTGAGGAGGAAGGAGCAGCAGAGTCAACGTGTGATGAACTGACTGCAATCCCCATTTCCCATCCCCCTGTGCTGCTTGGGGGGGAAGAGGTAGAGAAAACTGGGAGTAAAGTTAAGCCCAGGAAGAAGGGGGGGAGGTATTTTAAGATTTGGTTTTATCTCTGCTTGTCCTACTCCAATTTGATTGGTAATAAATTAAGCTAATTTCCTCAACTCAGATCTGTTTTGCTGGTGATGATAATTGCTGAATGATCTCTCCCTGTCCTTATCTTGACCCATGAGCCTGTCATTATATTTTCCCTCCACTGTCCAGTTGAGGAAGGTGAGTTATGAAGCAGGTTTGGTGGTCATCTGTCATCTAGTCTTGTTCAACCTGCCACATTGCTCCATGTGGTGTGCGTGGTATGTGTTTCTCATTACCAGAGAGCATGAGGATTACTGCAATTACAGAATCACAGAGTTGCTGAGGTGGGAAAGAATCTCTTGAGACCATCTACTACAAAACCCCATGTAACTTCCATTTTCTGTTTGATAACCAAGATAATACTAGTGTCCTTTGACTAAATCTAGTAGCTCTAAACATACAATCATACGTTTCCAAGATCAGGTTCTTAAAAACTGTGTGTGTTGTCCTAAGGGGTTTGTATCCTTTTTTAGGATAAAGGATGAAACTGAAAGGGGGCAGGGGGAGGGGAAGAAGAGAGGAGGGAATAAAACGAGGAGTCTGACAACACATTTCACTCCTGTTTTCTACTAAAACTAGTAAAACTAACAGGTAAGCTTTTGGATGAAAATTACTACAGATATTCTCTCACATCTTAAGTCCATCCTCAGCTTTCTATCAAAAGGCTGAAATACATTTCCAGGATGCTTTTAAGGTAGTTGCTCTTTTAAGTTTAGGAAAGACATTGCTAAAGCTGTGGTGGCTAGTCTGTGGCTTTCTTTCTTACTTTTTTCCCCACAAAGGTGAATATTGTTTACTTTATTTATATTTTAAACATTTTCTTCAGACTGCAACATGGTCTCGCATTCACCATGCCATGCAGCTTGAGTAAGGAAAATGGAGCACTCTATTTCCATTCCTTCAGTGATGCGCTTAGCCTGTGTTTGTGTGAAAAGCTGTGAAGTGTGGGTGGTAAGAGAGAGGAGACTTTTAAACTGAAACTTTTTATTTTATAAAAAGATTTTATTCTTGCTTAATTTGAACTAAGCAAAAGCTAACAGATCAACCAAGCCGAAAGGATTCTATTGTTAAATAAAATACACAAAGCTTGAAGTTAATAACTATTTTTATAGCACATGTTACTACTGAAAGAAATAATGGATCCATTCAGTTAATTCCCTAACCCTTATTTTAGACACATGAATAAGATACTTGATTTTAAAAAAATGTTTAGGCTCCAACAAATTTATTTCATGCCATTGGGAGCTGATAGGTGCTTAGCATGTAGAACGAACAGGTGATTTATTCAGGTGCCTAAAACCATAATCCTGCAAAGTTTTATGGTTTTAAAATCAGATTTAAGACTTCATTGTACATTCCAGAGACCAGTTTTCAAGTTCATGTTTTCAGCATGTTGGTGTTTTGATTACCCAATAGGTTTAATTTTCCTTTGCTACAAGTCTGTAACGTTTAACAGTCTGTGATAAATAACTGCAGTTTTATTAGCTGCATAGTAGGAAGGACATGACTGATAAGTAAGATGTCATATAAATCAGTGGCAAAAATGACTGACTTTGAAGGCCAAACATAGAAAAGTCTTAGCTCTCTCCATCTTCCATAGATTTATTTATAAATCAATACACAAATCAGAGCTGGGAAGTTAAATTCAAGAGTAATTAACTTTAGATCAAACCATCTTGATACACTGTAAAATAGCCGGAACTTTGTGAACGTAATTAACTTGTATATTGTTTTATATTCTGCCATAGTATGGACTAGTTTGAAAACAGGTCTGTTCATGTAAAAAGCAGACATCCTTCTGCCATTTATGTCAGAGTGGTCAAGTAACTCAGTAATCCAGTGTAACTGCATAAAGAACATAGAAATGTCAATGTATTTCTAAAATGTTAAAGAGGATTATTTTCTGTTGTTCTATTAGAAATCTTTCCCTCACTTCCATATGTATGTTTTTCTGAATGTCACTAACAAAGCAGAAATTCTTGGTACAGGCATGATCTTTTATTCAGGCTGTTCTCTTGCCTATTGTTGCTCTCTTTCCTTCTCAGCCCCCCACTTTTAAATAACCAATATCTGTCTGAGTGTCTCAACTATGCATTTGAGAGATATTTTCCATCTCCCCTAAAGCAGGGATTTCTTTTTTTTTGTGAGGTGGCATACAAAGGGGGAAATGGAAGTTAGTTGCATGCCATCTTCTAGCTGCCTTAGTGGCAAAGTAATATGGGTTAAATCAAATCACCCTAAGTCTGATTAATATCCTTAAAAGATAGGAAAGTACTGTTAGCCAGTGGAAAAACACTGAGATGAAACATACACAGAGCTAACTTTCCAGGTACTGTGAGTACCCAGAATTTCAACAGTAAAAGCATTGATGAATATCTCTGTATGTCAGCTCATATGTGCCTTTCTTAACATCACACACAACAACTCAGACAAAAGCAGATCTCCTGAATGCTATGCATACTTCTGAAATTAGCTTATTTTGGAGTTAAGACATGTTACAAGAGATGGGGATTAAAAGTCTTAATTTCACTTTCTACTGATTGAACATCAAAATTAATTTTGAGATATTGTGCTTAGCAGCTCTTGCTGACAAACAAAATGCTTCCTCCTAGTTGTTTCATGTTGTTTTCTTAAACAAACGAACAAAACCCCCTCTAACCCCAACAGAACCCAACTTCAAGATTTTACATGGTGGGATGTTTTCTAGCAAAAAGGAAAGGAAGAAAATGCACAAAGACCAGCTGTATGCTTGCAGTACTCATAGGAACAAGTCAAGCTACTGTGACTATCCCTCAGACCTTTCTTATGCAAATGGAATTCACAGAAAATCTACTACATTTATATTATCTGCAATTTGTTATTACCATTTCCTTTGTATAGTTAATAAAGTGTTTTGTTACAAAAAGACATTACACTATCAGCTGTAAGAGCACTCGGCATAGAGAATACATCCCAGTGTAACTGAATATTGATAAGTGAGTGAAACCATATAGAGACCATTACTTTGTCATTCTTCTCTCACTGCTCTTGTTTCCTGCTAAGCCCTAAGAGATGTCTGATACTGTTTATGTCAACTTTAGAGTTAAAAGGGAAAAGCAGCCTAGGGTCTGCATAAACCGCAAATGCAACTCACTCAACTGGTGTATAGATACTCCAAGATAGAGGCCATCAAATGCAGCAGACAGAGAAATACGATGCCATGGATTGGTATTTCTGCCAAGTTCTGGGCAAGTAACCCTACCTATAGAGGTGACTCAAATTGGAACTTAAGGCTTTCCCAGTAATCACACTGCTTCCTTCATAAGGATCAGAGGTTTTGTTCTGAGGCATATTTAATGAAACTTAACAATTTAAGGTTTTTCCCCAAAGCTGAACATTTGTTCACACACTAGGACTTTAAAGAACAATGCTGCTTAGTGAAGCCTGCCATAATGCACACATGGATCTGGGATAGACATCCGGGATGACACATTTGTAATTCGGTTTATCATTAACAAATTTCTTGGTTTTAAGTGAAAGATTGAGTAATGGGAAGTGCTGCTTGACAGCAGTCTTATGGCATCTGTATTTGCTGTGTGTCATCATTTGTACTTTCTGAGATACTTACCACATTAACAGTTGACAGGCACTCTGAGTAAATTCCAATGAACAGTGGGAATTTCTAGGAGGACTGACAAACTTCAGAGAGCATGGCCCCTGAGCTTGGGTGATAAGAAATGCTGGGATTTTTAAGTTTAGATAGTTACACTTATTTTTCAGTACCATTTCATTTTTCCAGAAAAGTTAATTCCTTTAAAAAGACTCACAAACTTACTGTAACTCATAAAGAACTTCTTCCATGTTGCATCATCCCAGTACTTGAATATAAGCACTTATCTCCTCAGGGACACAATAAGTAGATTTTATACTTTTGAAAAATAGCCTTGAATGATTTAAATCAAAGCTGGAGACAAGTGAACAAGCAAGACTGTAGCAGTTTCCAATGTTAAAGTTAATTGCAGTGGAAGAAACATCTCTGAGTCAACAAGGTGGTATAGTAAAACACAGGACAGAAATGGGGTGATGGCACTACACAATAGATGTAAGAGAAAAAATAAGAAATGTTTTAGTATTCAATGGAGAAACCACTGTTGGAGAACACCTTCCCCATGAGTCAACCCAACTTCTGAAGGAAGTGGTCTGTTGCATCAGAACGTTCTGAAGATTATCTGCCAAAGCACGTTAGGGATCATGTGGATGGAACTGGGTTCATGGGACTAGGTTCACATTCTGGTAGTATGGGGCTGACATCACTGGAGTGAAAAATAAAGATATTCACCATGTTTTTCCACAATCAAGAATATAACATAGTTTTGTGACAATTATTATCCAAGTTTTATCCACAGCATTGCAAAAGGTGATCTGCAGATACATAAAACCTAGTGAATGTTAGCCTCTTGGAACACTATTCAATAATTTTTGTTAAGTTCATTGGTGTTACAGTGTAGGAAATTAAACATTCTGACTTTGTGTGATAAACATTCCTCCACTGTAGAAATCTCAACTGCCTAATGAAGGTCACATTTTCAAGAGCTTCAATTAGTATTGAGCACCTCCACTGCTAAGGGAAGACAAATACAAAGTGGGGCACTGAGAACTGTAAGTACTCCAGTCTAATGAATGCTTTTTAAAGGTGTTCCTGAAGAGTGAATGGACTGTATTTTTGTCAACAATGCAGAGTTACAGATTATTGTTTCTATTCAATTTCTTGTGTTATTACAGTACCTGGTACAAATTTTCAGAATTTGTATCAGAAATCAGAAATGACACAATGATCTTAGCAGGTTATTGCTCAGTTCGAATTGCAAACATAGTCTTCTCCTGGCTACAGTATCTCCCACTGACAGTTAAATGGAGAATAGTAGAAGTCCTCATCATTGCACCAGCTGAGGCAGGAAAAAAGAAAGGATCTATAAGTGGGTAATAATCTAATTCTAACAGTTACTGTTGCAGAGCTTCTGTCACTAGATTTCAGCAGCTGGAAATTAACTATTTTACCCCTAGAGCCCAAAGTTTATTATAGTTGAACAATGAACAATAATATTACATACAATCTTTATTTGAACAGTCTCTAGGAACACAGAGACACACAAATATCTGTTTAAAAAACAGAATGATGTTTAAAAATGTAGACTGTTGAAAAAAATGTTGGGTGTCCCAGGGAATCTGAGTGGTGCTTTGGTTCTCTTCCTATTCCCATCTAAGAAATTTCAATCTCTACCACAAGAAACACACTTGTCTTCACTTGTGCATTTTTATATATAGTAACTTATTGAAATTATTGATCTATTACTTTTTTTTCTGTTTACATACTGATGTACATACAAATGAGCTGTGCAAATAATAGATTCTTCAATTGTCCAGCTGCACTACAACTACTTTACATCCTGGCAAATATTTTTATTTGTGTAAAACAAAAAATATTAATTCCTGAAAACTTTGTTCATTTGTTTTCACACTAAATTTTGGTCATTTGAGGTGACAAAATTTCAAGAGATTTAGTTCAATGTTCAAATAATATTTTGATATTTTCTATATTTTGGTCTAAATTATTGAGGTTAATTGTTAACTCTTCATTTTATTTGAAAAACAGTTAAAGTCTATAAGTTACATCCATAGCCTGTATGCTGTTTGCTTCTTTACCCAGACTATACGAGTTAACAATACAAGCATGTTATGTCACCCAAAAATAAACACCAGGTTTGAGCTGAGCTTTCTACTAGTTTTGGTTGCTTTCAAACTGAGTTTTTCAGTAACTAGATTGTTGACTGAAAAAATGCACTGTGTAGTCTGTTACTCTAATGTAATAGGACATGAAATTCAGCCTGGGTGAAACAATGCATTTCCTTTTTCCTCATCCTCTTTCCATGGGTAAGTCTTGCTCTGGGGTATCCCGGGAACGTTGCTGCAGGACATCTTTAGTCTTTTCTAGCTGAATGATAATTGTTTCCTATCTCTGGGAGTCTTGAGTTCCATGCATCCCTCCTCCCCCCCCTGCCCTGGACTGAAGCTCTGAGCTTCCTGTGAGGTCTCTGCAACAACCTCAAGGGCCTCTTCTGCCACCATATGTATGAATCACAGAAAACTTTTCTGCTTAAAACACAGGGCTGCCATGTGAGATAACTATTGACATATATCATCCTTGTACTAAAAAGAGTTCAGGTGCATCCCTCTGATATTTTTTTAGTTGTCCTTTTATGTTTGTCTTTTTTTTTTTTTTTTTTTTTTAATANCACACTGTTCTAGAATTACATTGATACTAATGTAATGAAGGATCAACATTAAGTAAATCAGTTCCACCTCAGGAACTTAACAGCATGCCAGACCAATGTGTAACCAAAATCAGTTTAACTGACCAACTGTAAACCAGAGGAAGCTAACTAAGCTATGCTGGTAAGCAGAATCTAAATTATTTTAAGATTATCTTATCCACACTCACCTAAAGTTGTATGAGTGTGTTTGCAGTGCAGGGACCTAAGAGTTCTAAGATCTCTGAATCGTAAATAACACTGTATTACTTGGACCACCTCAAGGACCTGTAGTAATCTTCACGGGCCTTCTGGAGCCTTGCATCCTATTGCAAGAATGTTTTTTGTTGCTCATGAAGCAGTTGCAGATCTACTGTGGTTAACAGTGTTACAGAAAGTGTCCAGAAATAAGAAAACTAAACTGGTAATAATTTAAGCTCCAAAAAATACTGAAATAAAAACTGTGCTATTTCATTTACTTTAAGGAAAGCTGAAACATTCTGCAGTGAGGGTGGAGGTCCATAGGAGTGTATTCCCTGCATGCAGTGGGATCCCTGTTGTGTTCCTATGTGCATGAGCCATGCCAAAATAAACACCATTTTTACAGGAAACCGAATAAATTTTGTTTGCATACACTAGTTAAAATCAACTATCCCAAATGAACCGGAAGGATGAAACTAATTTGGAGTCTGGCCAAACAAATGTATTTTTTTAACTTGCAAAAGGACCTGGGTTTTATTCTGTTGTTTCTTTTCTCGTTTAAGTGATATCTCAAGATATTAATAGTAATAAAAATAATATTCATAATCCTTGCCACCGTTTTTGCCATTGAGTGAAGTAACAGTAGTATGCTTCTGATTTTTAACAGTGAGTCAATGTAATGCAGCCAGTCTAGGTAAAGCTATGACCTTCTCACTCCAATAAACCCAGAATAAATTGCTTAAAATAAGAAGTCTAATCTACGGAATATTAATTCCTAATTTAAACCAATGCTAAAAATGTAATACTAAGTGTCTCCCAAATCTAGGAACGTTTCAGGATTTCATCTTGGAAAAAACAAATGTAGATGTGAGAATAACATTGTCCCCAGAAAATGGAGATTAGAGGCTGACTTTGTGAGAGACCTCTGACAAGTTAGGCTGAGACAGACTCCAAATTATCTCATTGCTTCCAGTCATGTGACAGGAACTTTGACTTTCTATCTTAAAAGTCTAGGTTTCCCCTGTAAATTTGAAACCAAAGGAAAAGACCAAATTTTTGCCAAGCAACACAGAGCATTCAGTTTCCTCCATGATATACCAAGTGACAGGACTTAATTACTCTGCCCTGGGTTTGCAGCACTGGTATAAAAATGCTAATAGTGCTGATAATAGTACTGCTAATTCAAAATATTGAGGGCAAGAGGTATCTCTTGTTAAAAAGATATTCCCAGTTAAAGGGGACTTTAATTAATGTGAACTGCCAATATTTGAAAAGAGAATTTGTTTTTCATATAATTTGATTCAGTCCTCTGAAGAAGTCACTGAAGGAGCACATTCCTACTTGAAGAGCATTAACTCCAAGTTTGTTGTCACTAAACTAATCTTTCCTTATCTTCTGTTTAACAGAAGGAATTCCTCTCCCAGTTGGAACTGCTAGGTTTTTCTTAGAAATCCTCCTTGCAGTGGAGACTCTGAAAGCTTGAATTCCAGAGAGTGTTTTGTCTTGCTAATGACTTCAGAGCACAATTGGATGCCCAACTGTGCATCTTTGTACTTCCGGCTGTTTTGGGACTGATTTGTCAACAGGGAGAAAGTAGACAGCTACAATTATGTCTGAGGGAATCCACCCTCAGAGCATGTGGGGGACATGAGCACTGCTGCTCTAGGAGTCCCTGTTTTATCTGCAAAAGGCAATAGCTAAAGAAGGGGGTTAACAATGGGATGAAAGGTTTTCTCTGAAGTCATTAAAGTGTGAGTAAATGGTGAGGGTCTTGAATTGTTACATGAAAGGAACTAATGAGCATGAGGTGGGAGGTAAAAGTATTAATGGGTTGCTGACACCTAAGTTATAAAGCAGTCAAGATCCTGGACCGGCAGTGTCTGCATTCTCATAGCAGATTTGTATTTTGATGATCAGATAGCTGCATTTCAATGTTTTCAAGTATTTCATACTAGCTTTAACCAACTGTACAGTAGTAATTGCTCATATCTGTTAAAACTATGCAAACATAAACCAACTTAATCACAGTATGCAGGGTTCATATATTTGTAAATATCTGTCCTTATTGATTTCCTGAGGAAGAGGAACGTCATAGGAGCACCCTGAAACAGAAAAGTGCTTATATTGAGATCAGGGGTACAAAGCAGAAATTTCAGCAAGTGTGGTGAGAAAGCCCGTGAGGGAAGAAAGGGAGCAGAATTAGATAGGGGTGATACTATAGACTTGAAATGCATAACTGTAGAATAATGTGTAGCAATAACACCCACCACACCCTAGGTCATCCAAGAAACTTGTAGTTTACCTTTATGAAGACATGAAGATACAGGGAACAAGCTGACTCCACAGCCTCTCCCCTGTCCTGCTGGAACTCCTTGTCCTGATGATAAAACTCAAAACCAGCAGAAAGCTCCTGAAACATGTTATTTTGAATAGCAAATACTGGTCAGTGTGGGAAACAGGACCCTGCCCTGAATGGATTATTTGGGGGCAGCAATAGGAGGAAGTCCAAACTAGTAGGACTGTTCTGTTCTCCTCTCTTCCAGGGAAAACACTGGAGCAGTGTCCCTCACGTACTGAGCATGTACTAGTAGAACTCAATATCTCTTCCTTTTTTCCTGCTCTCCAAAATCATGGCCTGTCTACAGTAATTTTTAAACACCCTTGATACCTTGATAACCAGCAGCAAAATTCCCAGGATGTATATAATCCCACACTAAGAAGATTTGGAAATTCCTACATTTTGATAGTACCAGTTGGGATACATAACAGGCATTGGTGATTTTTGCTATGGCTCGCTAATTTGTTACTGTCAAGTATCAGCGCTGGAATATGTCCATTTTCACTGAAGACTCCACTTAGCTGCAGGCTAACAAAGCTGTTGAATACAGAGCGTATTTATTATTGTGACTTGAAATAAGATTAGTGGGGCAGGACATTTATTTTAATTTCTTCCAGGTGGCATAAAGCCTTGGTGTTTGTTTTGTTGTTTGGTTTTGTGGGTTTTTTTTTTCCTTTCTAATTAAAGGAGAGTTTGTGGTTTAGGAATTAAAGACCTAATTAAGCTGCGTGTCAAAATCAACAAAACACCAACACAAGCGACTCATTCTGACAAAACAGCCTTTCAGATTGGGCTTCAGTCCCATCTAAGCGTCCGATAGCAGGTCTTCTGTGCAGCAGCTTGTCTTAAAAACAGTCCAGCACTGACAACTCTAGCCCTTCAATATAGCATCAACATAGCAATATATCACCAGTGTGCTCCTTCACCCACTGTTCCAATACCAGCATGTATAGCTAATAAAATAATAGTGAGAATATTGTAACGATTTTCACTGGTGGGTATGCTGTAACACATTGTGTGCAAGATACAGTCAGACAGAGGAGTTAAAAATACAGTGTGTCATGTCTGAATAACAGCTGTGGTGACATTGCATAGAACAGGATGATTAAAAAGTTTTATATAATCTTTTTAACTCTCTTAAGAAACTTGTCAGTTGGAAATGGGGAGAAAAAGATGTTTTTCTGACTTCAGTCTCTGGAAGACTTTTCATGTTGGTTATCTTCCTAAATGTTTAGAGTGAGTACCTGATAAACCAAGTAGTAAACAATCAGAACAGCCATGTGCTAAGTGACAGACACACGTGTGATTAGTCTAAACACTTAGGATAAACCATTGAAAATGTAATATTGTCCCAGAATAACATAAAATGTCTCACAAAACAAGGACTATATTGGAAGCACACGGAAAGAATTTATGTATAAGTGGAACTGTAAAGAGAAATAATGAATTAATAATATATCATTGGACTGCAGACATATTAGTCTCTAAGAAACATATGGTGGATTTTATAGTTTTTGAAACTTTTCTTGCCATTTTCTATAAATTAATGTAACAGATGACCTGCAGAACATTTTGAGTTTCTAATGAAATGAATCCTTGAAGTTTTATCTTGTCTTAAAGAAGCCTACAAACTCATTTAAGCAAAGCATTCTAGTCTCTTCCTAAAAATAGATAATCTGTAAGATTTGCTGTTTCTTTAATGTATATGCCTTTGAATATCTGTACTCATTATCTGAATATTTTTACTTAGTGTTTCTAAGGTATCAGTGTATATAGTGAAAGCCTTTTTGATTCTTCCTTAATGACAGATGTCAAGAGCTGGATTGCTCAGTTTCTTCAGAGCAATTAGCATTCATTATTTACCTTCCTAAAGAAATGCCATGATCTAAAACCAAAAATGTTATACTTCGTTTACAAAAGCACTGGACCAAATCTTAAGTTTTTGCTTAGAAACTTCTAGTTTACTTGCTGTGAGGAATCGTAGGGTGCAAAGAAAGTAAAATATGTAAGAAAATGATAAATAGGAGCAAATATCCCAAAGACCATTAAATAAAACACTTTTAAAACTAAAGAATTAGTTGGTCCAGGTGGCCAAGAAGGCCAACAGCATCCTGGCCTGTATCAGCAATAGTGTGGCCAGCAGGAGCAGGGCAGTGATTGTGCCCCTGTACTCGTCACTGGTGAGGCTGCACCTTGAATCCTGTGTTTGGTTTTGGGCCTCTCACCACAAGAAAGACATTGAGGTGCTGGAGCAGGTCCNTTAGAAAAAATTTCTTCACTGAAAGAGTGATCAGGTGTTGGACCAGGCTGATAGCTGAAAATGTGAGAAGTCCACATTTATAACCAAATCTGTTACCTCTCTCAAATCTTGTGCAAAAGTTCTTCTGTATGACTAGTTATTCTTTAGTGTTTGCCACCACAATGCAACTGAAGTCAATAACGTGCACATGAAGTCCAAAACTTAAAACAGGTGTAGTTAAAACAAAATAAAGTCATAATATAATGTCCCTGGGTTTAGCCACTTTGGCTTTCTTGCAGAAATTTCGTACTCATTAGACAAAAAACAGGGAAGGGAGAAAACACCTATGTGTATCATTATCATAGAATCATAGAATCATTAAGGTTGGAAAAGACCTCAAGGATCATCAAGTCCAACTGCCAACCCACACCACCTAACTCACTAAACCATGTCCTGAAGCACCACATCTACACGTTTCTTGAACACCTCCAGGGATGGTGACTCCACCACTTCCCTGGGCAGCCTGGTCCAATGCCTGATCACTCTTTCAGTGAAAAAAAATTTTCTAATATCTAGCCTAAACCTCCCCTGGCACAACTTGAGGCCATTTCCTCTTGTCCCTTGGCTGTCTCTGAGAGCCCTGGGGATGAAAAAGTCATGAAAGGATATCTGTTTTCTGTGGCCTCATTTTTTTGGAAATCAGCAAGAAAGTCATTCTGTTTCCTCTGCAAAGTGACCCAACTCAAGGTGGTGTGGAAAGAAAGCAGTAGGCAGAGAAGTCTGAGGCAGAAATTTCTGTAGTAAAGGTATTATGGAGGTCTCAAGCGAGGAGACAGAGGGAAGGAGGGTTATGGAGGGATGACAGAGGGATGTAACACCAGAAGTGCTGTCCCTGCCTGAGCCCTCTGGCTACCACCACTGACAGAACCACCAAGAGACTGATGAATTTGTGATGGGACAAAATTTTCTCCTCCTCCACAGAGAGAACCATACTTTTTTTAAAAAAATTATACGATGGGGGGAGACTCCATAATTGAAGCCTTTGTTTTCCATCTTCTTTGCAGGATCCGTGTGGTAGTTATACAGATGTGTTTTGGTTTTCTCTCATGTTTTGACAGAGTTTGTGTAAAAAATACATCATGAAATGAGCACTTGCTAGCATTTATTTAATGACCCACAGCATGTTTTTTTCATTAAATATCTTTCTGTACAGTCCATTTTATATTTGAAATGTTGTAATTTTTTTTAAATACACCTCTGTCCTTATCTTGAAATTATAGATCTGGCATTAGGACTTCATGAGAACAAACAGTCAAAACCCTGAACGTTCTCTGTCTTGTGAGAGCTTTATCAACTGGAAATTACTTTTATTTACTCTCTGGTTTTTGAATCTTTTGCATTCATTTTCTCAATATTTTCCCTATTCAAGACTGTTCTTCGACGAGAAATTATCATTTGTCCATTCCCTTTCTCCCCCATCTCTTTTTACATCTCTTTTTACATCTTGCTTTCCATCATAGATTCTTTTGGAGTAGAAGAAAAATCATTGTTGCTTGTGTGTTGGAGAAGCCCTAGGCACAATCAGATTCCGCATAAGAAAGAGACAAGGATACAATATGGGATATCAATTTTAGTCCTGCATTATGCCCATATCTGTGTACACTTCTTATGGACATTTGGAATTTCCTAGAGGCATGAGAGCAAAACCATATTTTCTTCACAAAATATCCCAGTGAGACGAATTAAAAGCCAATTGTGAAACAACACGTGTCTTAAAAAAGTACGTTCTGCAGTGTTGGGTTTTTTTTTGGGAAAATAAGCATTCAGGTAGACTCCAGCAGAATTGTATTGAGTCTTCTGTCTTTTTTTTGTTTTTAAACAGATGGGTTAAGCGTATTTTGGTTAAGATAACAGAAATGTCTACTGTTATTGTACATACATTATTACCTTATCTGACAGGAAAATACACACTAAAATCCCATCCTTTGCATGTGATATGTCAAACGATTGGAGGTAATTGTTACTAGATGGATGACCTATGTAACAGAATCAATTATTATAGAATAAACATTCTATAAAGTAACTGTCTCAATGGAGTATGCCAGTGCCATGCTTGTGTCTTAGCAGTGTTCATGCAGTATCAGGGCTGTCTCCCCAACATTGTCTCAATAGGCTGGGGGTGGGCAAGATCTTGGGAGGGGACATAGACAGGACAACTGACCCAAACTGACCAAAGGGATATTCCATACCATATGACGTCAGCTCAGCAATAAAAGCTAAGGGAAAGGAGGAGGGATGGGACATTCGTTAATATAATGTTTGTCTCCCAGAGCAAACACTATGAATATTGAAGCCCTACTTCCCGGGAAGGGGCTAGACATCGCTTGCTGATGGGAAGTAGAGAATAAAATCTTTTGTTTTCCTTTGCTTCTGCATACAGCCTTGGCTTTTGCTGTATTAAACTGCCTTTATCTTGACCCACGAGTTTGTTTCATCTTATTTTCTTCCCCCTTGTCCTGCTGAGGAGGGGAACAACAGAGTGGCTTGGTGGGCACCTGGCATCCAGCCAGGTTAATCCACCACACAAGCTAATTTATGCAGTTCTATCACACATTCTTGCCCTTGCTGGATAAATGAACATCTCATTCTTGCCCTTGCTGGATATATGAACATCTACATTCCAACATGTTGTCAGGAAATTGTGTGTTTCATGCAAGTGCCTGGTATTATTCATTTTGATTTGTCTCACAATGCAGGAAGTCTTTTCCAGGAAGAGGCAGAAATTTCAAACATTGACGAGGATCCACATATTCTCAGCCACAATCTGATCAGCTGGAGGTGAGAACAGCCAGTTTCTCACTGAGTAAGAACATCTTTTGGATTATCTCATGCGTGATTTCATTTAGGGAAATGAAAGGAGGGGGGAGAGTTGAGATGATACAAGGGTGTCTTTGTTTTACAACTTTTGTGAAACTTTATCTCAAATGCCTTGCCATCAGTCTTAGACCAGAAGCAATTTCTAAAGAAGCAGTAATCCTGGAGGAAGTTGCAAACTGATCTTCTCTTTAGGCTATTCTAGAACAATGTTTCTCAAATAACAAACAAGATTTCAAGAGCCAAGAAAACAGGGAACTGTGCATTATGTGAGACACGATAGCTTAAGGGATTAAACCGTTCACAGGCTAAAAGTGTTGAGAATTAAATGAAAGAAGAAGAAATTATACTTTTTCTTCACAGCCTTCAGTTTCTGCTTCTAGACTCCACAGACTCATCCACACATTCATTCACCATTTTCATCTTTGTCCTCCATGGACAGAGTTTATCAACATGTTGCAGATGCAAGAAAGTGCAGTTTGTCACACCTGGCCAGGAAAAGGACTGCCAAAACAAAGGGCTCCAGCTGTATGTAAGGAAGGGTCTAAAGGGATCATCAACTCATGACAGCTAACCAAGCAGGAAAAGGCTGTTTTAATACTCAGGAATTCTTTCTTGTACAAATCCTCCTCATATACTTCAGTGCTTCATGAATAAGTAGACAAGACCTCCATCTAACAACACCACTACATATTGAATCAGGAACAGTTTGCAAAAAAGAAATGGTAGATTTTTGAATAGAGTGCAGGCCTGCAGCTTAGAGGAACAGGGCTTGCCACTAGTGAAATAACTACTGACTTCCATAATTGGCATAGAGTGTGGTGCCTAAGGAAGTCAGGATAACTGAGGAATGTCAGCCTGTCCCTAAGCACAGGCAGTACTGTAGGTACATTGTAATGTTAGCAAGCTACTACACCTTCCTGTGCCTCACCTACACATCAAGATAAGGACATTTTACTTCTTTCTCAAATGTTGGGAGAGCTAATGAGTTGCACAAAGAGAAAAAAAAAAAGAATTGTAAAGCATTAGTAGAGCTACTAACATTTTTTCATGTTTACTTATTTATTTCTGAGATCTTTTAGTGAGGACAGTGGTACAGGAAAGATTGCAGAAACCACTGTAAACTATTTAGTATACGATCTTGTTAAAATACATAATCCTGAATGCTTTCACATCCCTGTAGTGAGTAGAGCTCTTTGGGAGTGTAAAGTTTTAGAAAGATAGTTAGGTGATCTTCAGATTTGACCTCCTCATCTACCCAGATTTCTACTAGATATCCACTTTAAAGCCCCCTCTTACCTCCTTTCTTTTCAGAGGAGTTCTGTTGCTCTCCTGAGGATGCTGCTTCATAGTATTTTCACCCACTCCAAAAGAGGAAAGCATTTTTGTTGCCTTGGGAATTCCCTCTCTTTATGTCTTGCTTCAATACTGGACACAGAATATTTGTGCAGCATTCAAAATAGCATCTATGTCTCATTATACCAGATATAAGTCCCTAATAAGAGAAGACAGCTTCCTTCTGGTGGGCAGAGTGGGGGCCCTGATGTTCTGATCTGCACCAGGAAAACAGAAGATATGGTCCTTCCACTAAGATGTGCTAAGATGCTTACAAAGGTCAGATGCTGTTTTCTTCAGGAATCACAAGTGTCATTTTCTGGAAATATCAAAGCAAACTTTCCTATGAGTTCACACAGATCATGAAGAATCTCTCCCTAGTTTATTTTAAAATTCTCTTCCCAGATGACAGAGCACTGTTCTGTAATTTTGACTTCCGCACTTCTTGATGTGCTTTGAAACTCAGTATCTGTGATCCCAAAGTGCTCTGTAGTCGTGGACAGAGAAGTCTATTTGCCTTTGAAGAACTGCACTGATGCAGGCTGCAGACTAAAGGCCTATTATTCTTTGATCCTTAAGCTTCTAAGAAACTTTGTTTACTTTGATAAGTGATTGTAGATTTGTCTGATGGGCTTTATGGAGATATAGTTTAAAATTACAACAAAGTGCATTGGCACTTAATGTACATTGATCTTTTTTGGACTCAGGTCCTGTTTCCTTAATTGAATACTTTTGCTTTATTTTTAATGGACATATACGATACATTGGAAATTATGAAGTCCCAGGTCTAGCCTAACATTCAAGTGCTCATTCATGTCAAAATGGTAATAAAAATAACAGACATGTTTACATGGAATATTTGTATTTGTGGTTGAGGGTTTTTGTAGAAAATTTGGAAACAAAATGACAAATTTTCATGTGAATCAAGACTTTTATTTCTCCTTTACAATTTTAGTTTGTTTTGTTAAATGTTTTATTATTGCCCCTTGATTTTTTTTTGCTTTTGTAATAGCCAAAATACAGAAAATTTTGAAAAGTAAGAAAAATACTTGGGTGAAATAAAAGCAAAGAAACAGTAAAAAGAGAAACAAACAACATTTCCTCCTCTTCTCCTGCCAGCTGTGATGTTACTTAAAATTAACCTGTTGTTCAGCAGAGTTGTTTCACTACTGCCACAAAATGAGCAGCATTTTTAATTTGCTTTTTTAATTTGGTCTCTTTCTTTGAAATTTTTTATATTCTTTTTCATTGTGAGGAAGACAACACACATATCTCATAGAATCATGGAGTGGTTTGTGTTGGAAAGGACCTTAAAGATAATCTAATTCCAACCCCACTGCCATGGGCAGGGACATCTTTCACTAGATCAGGTTGCTTGAAGCCCCATCCAACCCGGCCTTGAACGCTGCCAATGACAGGGCATACACAACTTCTCTGGGCAGCATGGTCCAGTGTCTCACCACCCTCACTATAAAAAAAATTCCTCCTT